>JAZHYW010052211.1:0-15328 GCA_037355805.1 Ixodes ricinus
AAAAAAATGTTTGCGCACTCGACAGGATTCAAACCTGTGCAGGGGAGACCCCAATGGATTTTCTAATCCATCACCTTAACTCCCTCGGCCACGACTGCGGGACGAGTAGGGGCTCTGAGATGTGGTAGTAACTCAAGAGCTGGGGTTTCTGTCATGGATGAAACACCGCATGTAGCCGCTCAACGTCTTTACAGGAGAGGCGCTGCGGTCAAATGCGTATACAATCGCGTTAAGGGGGGACGCGGGCCTAAGCTTAAAAAATATTTTGAAAAAAATTCATTTTTCACTTTTGAGGTGTTCGGTTTTTAGAAACTAATTATATACCCTTACACTAAATTTCATAACCATGCGCCAAATAGTTACGTTGATATAAAATATTTTCAACACATTGTGAGGCACTAACAAAGTAAGGAGTTCAATGTTTGAATGCATTTTTCTCAGTTCCACTTTTTGCTGCAAATTTCATACGAAGGAATCTTTTGTTCAAAGGTAAAATTATTCTGATACCACAATCAAGATGTTTCTGAACTGAAATTTACTGGGGAATCGGGCTATCTACTTTATTTTGTTTTACATTAAAGTCCTCGTTGGAAAAAAACTATGTTTTCAAAAATTGACATAGGACAGATATGCATCTCACATTTTGAGGTACTCATTCTTCCTGAAATATTTACATTTGAGTTCTAAAAGCTAGATAGCCCAAAGTCCCACATCCCCCACTTTATACTCAAGCAGTTAAAATGATGCTTAATAGCTTCATTTGCATAGCATAGATTTCTTAACGAAGAGTGACACATCTTCTTATGCAGGTATGTAAAGTTGTCCTAGAGAGCTGAAAGTTTGCACAGTACACCTACATCTGAAGTTGAATCTCCCCTGCAAATTTAATTCCGATCACTTCAGTAGTTCAGAAGTTCAACCTCTTGCCAGTGTCCCCCCTTAAACTTTGCATGCATTGGCTCAACGTTCATAGACGAGAGGGCGCTGCGGTCAAATGCTCAGATGCGTATATAACCACGTTCCATACCACACATTCTCTTTCTGACATGAATGAAAACAAAGGAAAGGCTCGGCATGCTGCGGCTCAGCGTCTATGCAGACATGCACCTACAGAGCTTCGCCCCAATCAACATCATTCACCACGTGGAGATGCGGCCAATTTTTTAATGCGAATAGCATTCTTTGGATACTTCACGCACTTTTCGTCTATGTATCTATCTATCTATCTATCTGGCTATCTAACCTCTTACGCCGCGGGTCGATAAATAAATAAAAAAGACCGGCGCCGGCTGGGATTCAAACCGTTGACCCTTTGATCAGCAGGCAGACGCGCTAACCACAGAGCTATAAAGGCAGTCATTCAACGCACTCTAAACGGTTGTTTATATCTTTACCATAGGACGCGCTTTACAGCGCTGTCACAGCTACCGGTGCGCGCGCGTTCCATGCACGAGGGCTCATTCCGCTCTCGTGAGGCTGAGCACGGCCGCTAGCTCACCCTCTCCCGCGCTCGGGAGAGGGTGATGTAGCGGCCGTGCTCAGCCTCACGAGAGCGGAATGAGCCCTCGTGCATGGAACGCGCGCGCACCGGTAGCTGTGACAGCGCTGTGGGCGCGTCCTATGGTAGAGATATAAACAACCGTTTAAATACCGTTGGTTGAGACTAGCTGAGACGCCAGAAAGTCTGGTCGGTACCATTTTGAGTGTTTGTGCGTATGGCGCGTGCTTTGCTTCGCCTTCCTAAGTGACACAAACGCACGTGCTGGGCTGCGGAGATCGTGCGCAGGGCTGTGAAAGTGTCAACAAATTTAGAATCGCCTCAAGAGTGGGCTGGCGTATCTAGAGTGTGCCGGCCACCTGACGAACGCGCATAACTCCGCACCGTTTGATGCTATTCGCATTAACGTAGATAATCATTCCCAAAGGATGGGTTCTGTTTTTGTGTTTTTTTTCTTTTCTTTTCAGTCCCGTACGTTTGCACAATGTTAAAAAAAAAAAAAGAATGCTTCGTTGCTTTAAAATTAAGCTTTTTTTTCTTTTATTTGGCATTTTTGGGGGTATTTCCCCAAACACGAAGATATGCTGAAGCATGCGCCGACCGTCTCCAGGAAAAGTCTAAATCTGTAGTAAAATGGTAGCCCGTGCGTGTCTCAAGGTGACGGGAGCGGTGCACGACAGAAATGGCTCACCGAGTGCTTTGGTGCTCACTCATCCCTGGTGCACAGGGCTCCGGAGCAGAGGTGCGGGATTTGTTTCTGCCACTTTACTTCTGACACAAAGGCGCGTATCTATGCAAGTTCTCTAGTTCGGTGTTGCATATTCGAGTACTTGGGCGCGCCATTGTATTACTACATCTACGTTAATCCAATTCACTTTGGGAAACTCGCATCAAAATAAATTGAATTTGTACATTAAAGACCGTCGGCACGGAGCTTTTGTTTTTGCCGGTTCAATTCCAGACAACTCCGCGCAGGTAAGCCGCTCCGCTCACCTGGGGTGAGCAGGGCCTCGGGCGGGGACACGGTGGCCACCTGGTCGGAGCAGCCGGGGGGCATGGCCCTCTTCATCAGGCGGCCCCAGGTGGCCACATTGATGTTCATCTGGGTCGGCCGCAGGAAGTTCTTGCCTGCGGGGAGGGAGGGGCACGACCGCCAATGGCGCGGAGGGAACCCGAAAGGGGGGCCGCCGACCCCGGCTCGGTCGAGGAGAGGGCCCACCTTTGTGGACGAAGAGCTTCCGCTGCCTCTGCAGACGGGGCTTTCTCGAGATCATCGGGTTCAGGAACCTCACCTGCGGCCAGGGAAACGGTGTCGGCAACGCCGGGAAGCGCAAATGTTGCGGCAGAGGCAAGTTACGGCGGAAGTGCATCGATTCCCTCCTTGTTCGTTTATATTTTTTCGTAATTCAAACTGTCTATCACATTCCAGCCACCTACTCTAAAGGATTAGGTATGAAGAAAACCCTTTGCCCGCTCTCCAAATCCGTTCCGTCACCAATAATCCTAACTGCGCGTGCGTTGATGGCAGCTTTCCCGACTAAGCAATAGGTTCCGCCAGGAAACATATTTGGACCTCCGTTATTTAATGTTTCCATAAATGCTATTGTTGATACCGATAAAGCCTAGACTATTATCTACGTGGATGACGCCATGGTCACCGACGGGAGAATATAGTGAGGAGGTCGGCAACCGTAATCCAGTTCTTTCCAGTGGCCAAGTTGGTTTTAAGCAAATTTGTGTCACGGTCGGAGGTCAATGGATTGCAAAGTAAGACGGTAAAGTCTAAATAAATTTTACCGGGACCAGGAAAGCAATTAGCGAAAGTGATACTACCAATCTCGGAAAAATTTAAATTACGTCGATCGGAATCGTTGCATCGACTTGAAACTCTAGGTATATTCTTTTTCCAAGCACACATCACGGAACTGCCACGTTGAATATTTGACGAAAAAATATTTTCGCGAGTAGTCAGCTATCGCTGCCAGGTGCCACAGCTTTCGCCTGCGCACCATTAAATTAAAAGTCCATTAGGCCGGCACCTCGGCACGACGGAGATTGGTTATTAACGGCCTCTCCGTTACGCACGTTCCGTCAATCCCAAGCAAATGTCACCCATCGGGCTCATTTCTTTAGCCAAAATCCACCGGCGGACACAGGAGCGCTCGGGACGGGCCCATTAGAGGCCGGGAGGCCCCTCTAGCAATTCGTGCGTCAGCGACGAGTTTCGCCAAAACGGCGTCCAAACGTGGACTCGGAAACAGGTCCAAACATTCTCCGCGGGTCGACGACGCCCGCCCGGCGGAAGGCTGCGACGCCACGTCCGGTCCGCAACCGAGAACGCCCCGCTCTCGCAGGGAACTATACTTCGTTTCACCTTATGTTGTACCGCAGCGAAGGCTAGAAGAGCGAGCTCATAGCGTTGGAAGCTGCCCTTACTGCACGAGAGCTTGTGCCACCGAGATGTGCCCCAGAGCAAGGAGCTCGCGCTTGTAGCCTTTCCTGCGGTACATCTATAAGGTAAAACAGAGTATAGAGTCGCCGAATGAACTACGCCAGAAGCGAAGTTCCATTTCCAGACCTTGCGCAGCGCCACCGATTCGGTACTTAGCGGAGACGGCGACTGCGACCTGAACTTTCAAATGGCGACTGCGACCCGAACTTTACCTACAGTGTCACGAAGCTTGAGCGACGTTGTCTTGCTCCATCGCAGAGCGTTTTTCATTCCCAAGGACGTAATATTGTCCCCCGCAAATTCGGATAAAGCATAAAAACCTAGCAATCGCGATTCCGAGTGCCGAACAGGCTCGAGCGTCGTTACTTCAAAGCGTAGCTCGCGTAGTAGCTCCGTCGGGGACAAAAACCGGAGCCCTGCCCTTCGACCGGGCAGTGCCAAGGCCACCGAATAAGCCGCGCTTCTGACCATCCGCGCTTCGGTCGTCTCGGTGCATAAAATCCTTGTTGCCAGTTCTCTAAAGCCTCGTTCGAAATCGCCAAAGACACTTTTGCATCCCCCGGAAACGTTAGAATGATTTGCCACGAAGAAAAACGATATCGCCCGAGCTTTTCACCCAAGTTTCTAAAGCTTGGCAAGTCGCGTTTTTAACCATAACCGACCGCAGATTCCTTTCTCCTCGAACCGGGCACCAAAATGGCGGCGCTCGTGAGGGAGTCGGGAGAATGAAGTTGCCACGCTCTAAGCGTAGCTCGGTCGGTGGCTTTATGCAGTTTAGCGGAACGTGGCATATCGTAAACACCAACGTTGGTGGCGTCCAGAAAAATTACGAAAGAGAGAGACCAACAAAAAGCGAAAAAAGTGAGATGGCGACAGGTTAGGCACGTCCGTTTTGCCCAACGAGTCCAGGTTGTTTGGGTGTCCATCGACTTTACCTATTTCTGTACGACGCGAGACGCCGGCGTTTTTGAGCGAGATAACGCTAGGAAAACACTATATACAAACCTCGCGAGCAACGCTTTCCGATTCTTTGTGCTGGTCAAGGGTGTTGGCGGCAATACAGACCCTTTGTGCCCTGCCGTTCCGAAGCGGCCAAAACGCGTGGGACCTTTCCCTCTAGATTCTTAGGTTCACTCTACGGACCCACCTCCGCGAAGAGCAGTCCCTTGGGTTCGAGGTGCAGGGCCATGCCGTGCCGCTCGTCGTCTATGAACTCCTCCAGCCGGAGGAACTTGACGGCGCACATGCCCCGCCAGTCCTTCCAGTACACCTGGATCTCCAGCTCACGGGACTGTTGATGAGACGGAGGGAAGGGAGGCTCAACAAATGCTCGCACTGTGCTCCGGTCGTGCGGGCGTGCACCAAAAACGTTCCAAATTGCCAACGCAGTGTTAAAAATCAGGAACCAAGCTACAGTATTCCTCATCATAACAAAATAAATTTTGTTTCGAATTATCGCTTTTATTGAAGTTTAACGTGGTCCCGACCGAAATGCACACATTTTTAACCGGCTTCTTCGAAGTGCATCGGCGGCCGACCACGCTTATTACGAAGGCCAAGGTGCCGAAAGCACGCAAGCCTACACGGAGACACACGGAGACCCTCGCATTCCCTCCCCTTCTCCACCGAGGCAAACGGCAAACTGGGGAAAACGGAGTAAACGGGTGATGGAGGGAAGAGTGCGTAGAGCTGGCAGAGCTGGCAGAGCGCCGCTTCTGATGCTGATGCGCCGAGAGGGGACGCAGGCAGGGAGCAACGGGAGCAGCATCAGCGTTCCGATGATCTCCTCCAGGCTCCATCGCCTCCTCGACTCCGATTCCTATCAGGAGTTGGGCAGCGCCTGTGGCCGACACAGCCCGACTCCTGACGGAATTGGGTCAAGGGAGCGATGGAGCCCAGAGGATATCATCCCTTTGGCTTACCGAGCACCGGTAGACTGCGGAGAAGCAACACCTGCGGAAGCGAGCTCATAGGGTGTTGCTTGTCCACAGTGCACCGGTGCGTGGTAAGAAGAGCACTCAACGAGGTAACCCACAGCAATCAACGTCTAGAAAAGTATGAATATCACAATTGCTTGCGTGGGAGAAAAGCACGCTTTCGAACGGGATGGTGCATGTGCGCCTGGTATACTTAAGAAGGAACGAAAACTTAGGGAATGTTTGATGTTTACATTGCGATAAAATTTTCAAAATGAAACTGTGGCTGCTATGCAAGGGTATGCATTAGGCAGAGATGCCCCAACAACCTGCGTTCATCATTTGCAATTCCTTTCTTAAAATTCGAGATTTAAGAAAGATTGTTTGCATGTAGCAATATTTCTAAACCCACTCAATTAGGCATAGCTGGGCATCTCTATAGGTATAATTTTATGTCAAATCTGTCATTTACTTGCCATCCCAAGGCATCAGACTTTCTGAGGTCACAGTCCATAAATATAGTTAGACTAAAATTAGCTTATGAATGGACAAGTGGAAGCTTGGGATTGACCTTCACGAGTTCAGCTGGGTTTTTGTTTAAGCACGGTGCAACAGTAGTGAAAGGCTCGGAGAAACTCTTTGATATTCGATTCGAAAATATTCGGCCAAAACCACTATTCGCACGTGACTACCGTAAAGTTCGAAAGAACGCCCACCCAAAATGAAGAGATAAATGGTGAAAAACATGGGGTGGGCTATCTTTTGGGATGCCACAGCAAAACTTTATCAAAAACCGGCTACAAACTACGTGACGCAGAAACTGATACCGCAGATCGCGGACACCGTAAATTCGCGTTTCACGATGCGATAAACACGCGGGAACCCGCTACAAACTTGCCTGTCACAGGAACCGATATCGCACGCGCAGATCGCGGACAAAAAGGCAGGAATCCGCTACAAACTCGTATGTTACGGGAACAAATACCACAGATCGCGAACGCAGCAAAATCTTATTTCACAATGCAATATAGTACACGCGGGACAAACTCGCGTGGAATGGAGATCGCACACGCAGATCGCGGACAAAAACGCGGGAATCCGCTATAAACTCGCTTGTCTGATGTGCCGGTACTGCAAATTGCGCGGTTGATGCGATTCCCGTCGGACATTGCGTGACGTCCGACGGAAATCAGGGGGTGGGCGATGTTTCGAATTTTTATGTTACAGATATTTAGCCAGAAAAACGGGATGGGCGACCTCTCGGGGGCGGGCGTTCTCTCGGAACTTTACGGTAGTGAATGTCGACAAGGTAACGTAAAAATTTCAAGACATCGCCCACCCCTTTATTCTTGTCGGGTATCGCGCGATGTGCGACGGGAATTGCATCAACCACGCGATATACTGTGCCAAGACGGGGGACGTGCGGAGTTCGTAGCAAATTCCCACCCGTTTATTGCACCTCGAAACGCGAACTTGCCGCGTCTGCCATCTGTGGTATCGGTTCCCGTTTCACATGGTTTGCAGCGAGTGCCCCAGCATTTATCGCCGATTTTTTATAAAATTTAGTTATCGCACTTTTAAAGATTGCCCACCCCATATTTTTCACCATCTTTATCTCTCCACTTTGGGCGGCTGTTCTTACGGTGATTTTTTGGTACGTCACCGCGTTACCAAAAATGGGTGATGCGCCCTTTCTAGGCGAGGCCACCGGCATGCAGGGCAGGGCAGGAAGGAGGCCAAGGGGACTTACCCTGTCCAGAGTGATCTGGAACCTCTGGTCCCAGGCCTGCTGGCTGCAGGCTTGTAGGCCGCCTGCCCCACATTCACATTGTCCAGCTTCAGCACCGCCATGATCTCGCCTGCAAGGCAGGCGCTCTCGTTTATTTCACGGGCAACTTGACGGCCGGGGACGCCGCAATCGGAGGCATCTCATTGGCCAAACAAGAAACGCTTCTGTTGCGCCCGAAATGAACATTAAAAATATTCCATTCGTGTCTGAAATTTAATTATTAGAACAGCCTGGGTCCCAGTTTAGAGCGAAAAGTGTGGCGCGCCCATGGCAACTTCCTCGGGGCCCGTGCTATGTGCCACAGGGGCTGGTATGAAACGGTCGGCAGTGGTGTCGAGCAAAGCTAAATGGAGATTGCGACCTGGCCTTTCTCTCTGTAGTACGTACAACAGTTGCTGGATGCCTTTCATCGTGCTCTGGATACGCGTGCAGGCCCAAACTCTCGCAACACCAAAGTGTTTATGAAGGTGGGAACTTTGCACTGGATGCAGCACCATTGATACACCTCCCTGCCGTTCTTATCTTGTCAATCACTAAAAACAACTAAACTGAAAAATAAATAAAAATTGCGGTGGCTTAGCTCGGCTATGCCAGGATATACGTAGCGTGAGCTTATGCGCACAACACGAGAGGCGCAATCAAGCGGCTCCGGTGCAGCGTCAAACTTGGCTACTGCGCAATGGAGGCGGACAGCTGGGCACGCGGCGGCTATGACGTTACTCCTCTGGAATGTGCAGACCGGCGAGGCGCGCGCGGTGGCGGCGGAGCGTGCGGCGGCGGTGTCTCTGGAGCGCCAGCTGTGTGCCGTGTGACGTCACTGCTCCTCGCGCTTGCGCAGCACGGAGAAATGCTCATTATGCGAGCCGCATAGAAACTGATCAACCTCGACCAGCTACACGCTAGCAAAAATAAAAAAAATGAAAAAATTGACTTTTTTTAATGAACATTTGATTTCATGTGATAAGAAAGCCTGCTGAGGGGTATCTAGTAATGCGGTAAAACCTCCGGGGACTGCAAAAAATGTATCTTTTTCTAAAAGGCAATGAAAGCCACATAACAAGAAATCCCACGCATCCGGAAAAAAATGTCATGACCGACGACGCTTTCGGGGCCTACAGACGACACGGGAAGCGACTCTCCTTCGAGTAATTTATCTGCAGAACTGGCACGCTTTTTAACGCGGAATCTGTCAGTAGGGCTCGGCTTCACGAGAAGGCGACACGTTACGATCGACCAGCAGACGGGTCAAGGGTTGTACGAACAATGCATAGTCTCGTCGGGTCTATATTGCTGATACTACTTCGACGTCGCGCGACACCAATGCGCGTCGTGGCAATGTCAGTTGCCACGTGACCAGCAGATGCCTAGCTTATTCGCGACCCATTTCGTGCGCTCTACGAGTTTATTAGATATCGCCGCATATGTGGCAGAGTTGGCAACGCACACGGCTGCCACGCGAAAGGTGCGGGGTTTCTACCCGTCTGGCCCAGTTCTTGTTTTTCGAGATATTTGTTCTTCCAAGAACTTTCAGATCTTTCTTGGCCATGATCATACGTTCGGGCATCAGAAATATCGTGAACACAGCGCATGCATAAAAGTGGCACTACGGCGCCGATTTTGGACAATCTGTTGTTCATTGCCAATGGTGGTACCTTTTTCTTTAAAAAACCACCTAAAGAGAGAAAAAAATTTTTTTAAACAGTCTGGTTGGGATACGCTGTCATTAGAAGTAAATTTTACGTGAAAAAATAACATTTTTAGAGCACTATTGACGGCACGAGATTTATTTTGAATTCTGCACGCAAAGTCCACGACGTTGCGGAATGGTCGTGCACCCTCCCCACCTCAACGTGATGGCCAAGCCGAACCACCCTCCTCCACGTGCCAAAAATGCAGAGACAGAAAACAAGTGGAAAGTAGGTGAGTACCAACTAAATCGCATCTCGCACCATCAATACTGCCCTAAAATTGGCTGTCTAAGTTTTAAGGCGTAAGTTTGCTTTGTTAAGCGTTTACTCCCACTTTTAAAATTGTCTTCCCTTTTCTTCGTGACAATACGACCGAGACACTTTCAGAAGCTGAGCGAACCAGACCGGCAGAGCCAAGAGTGGGGCACTCACAGGAGGTTTCCTCCTGATGCTGTAGGAGCGGGAGGAGTTCCGGCCAGAGAAGCCCCTGCCCGTGGCCCGGACCAGGCTGCTGCGCAGGTCCGCCCCAATGCCCGCAATCTGGGCCCGGGGAAGCCGGCCCGGCACATCCTCCAGCAGGTCCTGGCAGCCCAGCAGCCTGCACCACACCACAGCCTGAGAGAGGCACCCCTTTCCTCCAATCACTCAAATGGGGGCCCCGCTGGACCCTTTGGGGCATCCAAAGCCCTTAGCCGTCGGTCGAGCAGAGCAATAAATGTTTTTAAGGCTTTCTTTCCAAACCCCAAACCCCTCCCTTGGACTTGGCTGACCGTGGATGCCGGCCTTTTGTGAGGACGTTACGTAAAGAGGGGGCTGGCAGGTAGCAAATGCACAATGAAAAACATAGAACAAAACAATGCACAAAAATATATATAAAAAGATTAACACTCTAATCAGTAAACAAAACAGGTTCAAAAACATTTTCCCCATTTCCCTATTTCTTTCCACCTCCCCCTTTCTTTTTATAGGCGACGAGAACGAATATACAAGTAGGATATGCACTAATTTATTTTGAATCGCGACTCTTTGGGTTCTTTGTGGCGCATGCTAGCATTATAACTTCATTTGCACATCCATTTTCTTTTATCTCCATGTTTTTGCTTTGCACTTTCTTCTCTCTCCGTGTAAGCCAAGCTTTTTCTTTGGTGTGTGTGTTTTATTTTCTTTATTTTTTATTTTTTTGTGACTTTGTTTTTGTTGTTTTGTTCCGATTGATGCTTACGCTGAATGTACCCCCTCATGTAATGCCTTTAATTGGGCCTTTGAAATACCGCAAATAAATAAATGAATAAAAAAAATCTCTTGCTAGAAGGAAAACGAGACAAAATTTAATTGCACCCAGCAAAATGATACATGGTTGAAAATCTAAGAACCTCAAGGCCAGTTATTAATACAATATAGTCGGGAAGATCGTTCCAGTCCACAATAGTGAGTGGAAATCTAGAAATTTCATAAAGTAAAGCGCTCCTCTTAGATATACTTTTAGCGAAACTTTGAGATTATGTGGCGGCAACGATTCTTCCAACCGATTTTAGAGTCGACCACGGGATTTCTGACGCTCATTAGCCCCGAGCAAGACCGACTGGAGCGCTGCGATCGCTCGATGGTGACGTAGTGACTGGTATCACGTGACGAGGCCAGGTATTTTCCACACTTTGCTTCGCTTTGGTTGCGTGCTTTAGCGCATAGCGGCAGGGACTGGTCGCAAAGTGTACCTTGTTTTTGCTGTCACACAAAACGTGCGGATGAAACCTAAAAACAAATCTGAGTGCACCGAGGCTAATACTTATGCCTCCCGTCAACTTCATGAAACCGGGCTCGGTTCTATTTCTAACCTAAATAAATTGCGGCTCAAGAAACTCTCACCGCAGCTCAAATACTTGTTAAAAGTAGAGTTTACAACTCCGATACAAAGCTCTCCAAGTACTCTCTGTCTTTTCTACCATCATCTTATTGTTTGAACGGATTCTCGAATCCACTGATTGCAAATTGAGTGCACCTGCATTCCATCACTGCCTTTCTGTATAGTACACTTGAATGCCTCACTCATTACAACAGACCTTGATATTGATGAAGACTTTGGTCTGTTGTAGAAGGAGAATGCAGAATGCGAACAATTAAAACGCAATCTAACGAAGCTGAGAGGTGCTGTGAATCACTTCGTTAAATCGGGGAGCTCGAAATTACTCGATTAAGTCGATACCAACTGGGCCAACTCACCACATTGCTCCAACTTAAATCGGGAGCTTTGTTAAATTGAAAATGGCATTTTGCGGGCACAAAGTTCCATAAACCTAGTTTTAATGTAACGGTATCCAGAAAGCTACCGCAATACCGCATTGCCACAGCGCTCATGCGTTGAAAATGTGATTTACACGCATACAAATTTAGTCCATGAAGAAGACCCCACCTCTGGTAACGTAAGGAAACCTTAGAACCCTCGAGGAAACAAATTAAGGTGTTTTTTTTCTGACACCAGAATTCGTGCCCTTGGGAGAGTCAGCTAAGGCTCGCATTCAAGTCCACATACCCGAACAGAGAGCCGAAAAGAGGTTCTTTTCAATCTTAGCACGAAATATTTTTGAGTTTTCTTCGAAGAGAACACTTTTTTTACAGTGAAGCTGTTTATGGCTAGGGTTCCGTAGATTTTCTGTGTGCACGAACAAAACTTTACGCTCGCACCGCCGCACGCATATGCCTTCCCTGTATAAAATATTCAAAGTAAATAACCAAAATAAAGCGTTGACGAACTAGCGTACAATATGCCATTCGCTTTTAGGCTTTTGCCTTAGAACAGTTACTGCCGCAGACGCCGCCACATGCGGTGCATGGAACACCATTCCCTGCATTCTCCTTGATGCTTGGGTAATATAGGCAACCGTGGTCTGTTGAGCTTGTACTTTTGTGCAGCCTTCAGTCCAGTCAATGTGAGCGCCATCTCACTGCGTGTGTTAGAAACGAAGAGATCTTAGTAGGTGGTGGCCGCTTCAGACACCCCTCTCTTCTGCCCTGTAAGGCATACTGCACATTCTGTGCTTACCGGTCTTTGTCAGCACGATCGAGGTTCAGTATAAACTTTTTCTACAAAACTTCATTTTAGGGCTAAGCAAAATTTGCCGATAGGACGAGCGTCCACTGTCGCCCTCTCCTTCCGATACCTAGCATCCAGCACCGCGACTCGGTTGTAGCCGTCAGAGCGCAGGTTGGTGAGGAATGGGAGCACCGAGTAGAAGCCCGCGCCGCAGGTGCGACGCCGACTGAAAATTTCTCTGCCGTTCTTGGCTTGGGGACGCATACTTAGCGATACCCTGCCGTCTCACACCACCGCGCCCATCGTTAGGCCTAGTGGGAGGGTGGACTGCCAGGACAGCTACCAAACATAACTAAAACGGGTTGGCGAACTCCATCGATGTCATCCGTCACATACAGCGTGAAGAGAACGCCATGACATGGCTAGCGCCATACAGTACAACTAGGTTCCGCGTTTTCGTATCTATTTTTCTTCAGATTCGGGGGTTATTTATCGGTGTTTATTTTTTAATGCGAATAGCATTCTTTGGATACTTCACGCACTTTTCGTCTATGTATCTATCTATCTATCTATCTATATATCTATCTGGCTATCTAACCTCTTACGCCGCGGGTCGATAAATAAATAAAAAAGACCGGCGCCGGCTGGGATTCGAACTGTTGACCCTTTGATCAGCAGGCAGACGCGCTAACCACAGAGCTATGAAGGCAGTCATTCACCGCACTCTAAACATTTGTTTATATCTTTACCATAGGACGCGCTTTGCAGCGCTGTCACAGCTACCGGTGCGCGCGCGTTCCATGCACGAGGGCTAGCTCACCCTCTCCCGCGCTCACCCTCTCCTCTAGCTCACCCTCTCCTGCGCTCGGGAGACCTCTAGCTCAGCCTCACGAGAGCGGAATGAGCCCTCGTGCATGGAACGCGCGCGCACCGGTAGCTGTGACAGCGCTGTAAGCGCGTCCTATGGTAAAGATATAAACAACCGTTTAGAGTACCGTTGGTTGAGACTAGCTGAGACGCCAGAAAGTCTGGTCGGTACCATTTTGAGTGTTTGTGCGTATGGCGCGTGCTTTGCTCGCCTTCCTAAGTGACACAAACGCACGTGCTGGGCTGCGGAGATCGTGCGCAGGGCTGTGAAAGTGTCAACAAATTTAGAATCGCCTCAAGAGTGGGCTGGCGTATCTAGAGTGTGCCGGCCACCTGACGAACGCGCAAAACTCCGCACCGTTTGATGCTATTCGCATTAACGTAGATAATCATTCCCAAAGGATGGGTTCTGCTGATTTTTTTCTCTCGCAAATCGGTGTGCTTCGGCGTTTAATTTCAACGCTGGAAATAAATCCTCAGTGGCAGATTATCGGGACTTGTGTAGCAAAGCGACTGCATAATTACTAAGAAAAACAGCGGCACACCTCACATTACTACATGTTTATTGTACACACACCAAACACGTCACACAATGCACATACATATGGAAATATCAGAAAGCGAGTCGCTTTCAGTAGCATAATATCAAAACTTAAACTTATTGAAAAAAATTTGACATATACATTGTCAGACTTGTCAGTCATCGGAGCACGTTCCTTCCGGCTGAGGAAACGCAGTCCAGAAAAAGCACGCTCCACGTTCGCGCTTTTCCTGGCGTTGACCTCTCCGCACGGCCAGGAAAAGAGGGCACAATCCGTGGACCCTACTGCCCTCCCCCTTCCCGCCTTCCCCCCGCCACTCTTCGCCTTTGCTCCTCTCTCCCATATACCGGAAACCTATGCCTGGACAAAAGACTTGAAAACCGTTGTGTTAAAAAAGATAAGGGAAGGGAACGGTGCAATAAACATGGTTTCAAAAGAAAGGACGACCCCTGGGACAGTTCAGTGGGGTCAACGAGAAAAAAAGTGGGCTAGAAGAATTCTTTTAGCAAAGCTGCTTTTTTCCGCAGCTTGAATTCTGTGTTTTTCAGTTTTTACCGATTCCGGAAAAACGCCTCGGGGGTAATTATCGGTATATACCGAGCTGCGGGACCCCAAGTATAACTGAGCGCCGGCGGCAACCAAACAACTGGCAAGCCGGTATGTCTGGTTTAAGCCATAGCTCATGGGTGGCATGTAGCTGTCCAGAGTTTTGTATCGACATTTATTTGGCGACGGACACAAAACTGTGGGAAGTAGCCCTTAACAGCTCTGCTGTAAAAACGCATCACAGTTTTCAAGTACTCTCCACGCCACATTACTAAAACTCATTCGATTCACTCGGACACCAGCTACACTCCTTGCAACACCCCTCCCCTCGTATTCCTGTTTATACATAAGCTTGCGCCCGGCTTTAAACAAAATCATCATGCCGGAAGCTCCGCCCTGTCGCTTGCTCAGCTTACCTTTTCTGCAGCCAACACTGAACCGGTGCGGGAAAATTGAGGAGCTCACCGAACGCAGCCCACCTGACCGCGCTGGGCTCCGTGACCGAGGCCGGCTTGGAGAGGGAGCTGGTGGTGGGGTGCCAGGGGGGCCGGGGCAGGGGCGGGGAGCCGCCCCCACCACGTGTCCCTCCCTGGCCCCGTGGGCCGCGAGTGGAGGGCAGTAGGGGCTGGCCAGCTGGCTGCCGTCCAGCTCCCGCTTGAGCAGCCGCCGCTTGGCGCTGCCGGGGGACAGCTTCCGCCCGGCGCAGCTCCAGGGCGGGGAGCGCGGATCGAGGTCCAGCTTCTCGCTCGATTCCACCAGGCTGCTCTGGGCCTGGACCGTGGCGCAAGAGGTACGCGTGGCTGTGTATGCCGAGCGCGTCGTGCCTGCCAAATCCAAATCCCCTCCTTGCCTCGACTGGCAAAGCAGCCCGATCACAGGCCCAGTTTTCAACGCTTCTCTATGGGTGACATTCTAGCTTGTTAATATAAGCTTCTGAGTCGCGCCGCCGTCCCATAAAACTTGGCACCTGCGCCTACGAGCATGCAACGGAACGGAAGT
>JAZHYW010052212.1:0-50672 GCA_037355805.1 Ixodes ricinus
TATGTGCAAGCACAAACAGAACTAAGCACTAGGCAGCATTGTCTCAACGCTATGTAGGTGGTTGAGCGAGCCTGTGTTGTCTTCCATTTTCCTCTTTCATTATCATAAATCTCAATGCAAGGTTTGCAAGTACTTAGCCAAGCAAAAGTATCACGCCAGTGCCAAGGACAGCCTTTTATCAAAACCCTCATTGCAACTCCCATCAGCAGACACTGAATAGCAGAGACTGGAAGAATTCATAGAACTCGTTGACTGCACAGTCGGCCACACATTGCCATCTTTCACCTGATAATGGACGAGTGCAATGTGCGTGCGCCCACTAACTGGGTATCCATAGGCAGTCACATCAGCTTGGAGCAAATGAAATGGCTTCATAGAGAATTGTAGAAGGTCATTTGTGCCCCCTCAAGCAAGTCTAAGTGAACAAATAAGATTATTCTGGTCTGAGAAAGGCGGTTTTCTCCAAGGCCATATGGTAGGGATAGGCCTTTGAACGTTGGCCCATGTGAACACAGGAAAAGATTAATAATCAAACTGGACCAATTCCGACAAACTCTTTATCCTCCTGCTTGATACGGCAGTAAACAAAAAGAGCAAAACGATATCACCCATGTCTCTAATTACAAAACCAAAAACGTGGAGTTTTAATTCAGAACCACGCTCTTCATGAACAGTGTCATTAAACACTATTTGATCTGACCAGTCAAATGACTGCTATAAAACCATTACACAAAGGGCTAAAATGATGCAGATAAGGTGAGCATGGACCGCGAGTCATGCCAATATGGCACCATGCCAGTCCATTCCTAAAAGAAACAAGATAATTGAAAGGTTGGTACTGGTAGCACGAAATCACCGACAGACCCTTCATTATCTTCAACATCCTCGCACGACTGCCATGTCGGACACTAAGCAGCAGCAACCAAGGCGAAAAGGAGTCAGGAGCAAGTATCTGCATGTCTGTTTCCTCCTCCAACCAGCAAGCACCCTGCCCGACTATCCTTGTCTTCGTAATAAGGCACTAAAACAATCTTTAAACTTTCACAAAAAAAAAAAAAAAATTGGGCCTTTTTAACATACAAAACACATATTTGTATTTCCACGTACTAGCTGCTGCAAAACATATTAAAAAGAGTTGAGCAGCACTGTTTTCTCAGCCTGTGTCCAAAGCAAACAGTAAGGTTTTTGGCACTGGTTCGTGTGAACAATATTTTTTATTACAGTCACGTGCCTGTTATTAATATTTCCTCCAATTTCAACTAAAGCACCGACCGGCTATGAATATCTGCCGACACACACATTGCAGAGCGGTGCAAAGAGTTTGGTCATCGGGGGAGCGGGCAGAGCCAGGGAGTGCACCAGACGCAGAAAGAGGGCTTGCCATGCTCTCTTGGCCAACCACAAGCCAAAAAGAATACCCTAGCGGTGGTAGTGAGAAACAGTTTTAATAAGAGTGTAAGAGTTAAATGTAGTAACCCTTCATGGTTGAAAATAGGATGCACGTGATGTTTCGATTATGATCATGCAAAAAGATGCAAGAAATTAATGTGCCACTCGAACTCTGTTTTGCTCGGACAGAGTGTGACAGCTCGGCCGCTAAGTTCCCGGCCGAACGACATTCACCGATGGTGTTGGCCATTTCCGCGAGGCCCATTGCAATCACGGGCGTGCTGCCTGTTGCTGCAACCGTTGTCTTGTTTCGCGTGAGCAGTCTATGGATGTTACTGGTCGCATGAAAGATGAAACCCTAGGACCTTTGAAAATGTCCTCTCCTCAAGGAGCCACATAAACAAAAACTGAGTAGCAAACTTGACCTAAAGACAGTCTCGCCTCTTTGTCAGAAGTTAGACAGACTATTCGACTAGATCACGACCTTCTCTGTACTAATGACCACTTCATCCGAGCGCTCCCTATGGGAAAGCCCACACCTGCTGTAGTCAGCGCGCCTCACGCTAGGCGGAGCTGAAACTCGGTCTCCCTCATAGCCGCGGGTATGCTGCAGCAAACCACTTTCTCGTATCGAGAGATTTATGCCGGTGTATACGAGGTCCCGTGGGTGCACCTAATTACACTTGGAGTCCCAGTCGCACATCACTTTCTTATTAATCTTGCTTTACTGCCCGTAACGATCATATTTCTTTTAAGTTCGCACATCACCGAGTTGAAATTTACTGATAATCAGTGCAGCAAGTGCTTCCTGCTGTGGCTTGCACCGTACCATGGTGCGCAGAACTAAGCATCGTTCAATTACCTGCTAAATTAGGAACCAATATCTACACAAACCACAATACAAATATCGCCACAATTTGCTTCTAAAATTCTCTACTCGTCAGAAAGATAACTGCAACCGCCATCTCTCGAAGCACCGAACCTTTATTCCCGATTGGTAATAGGGTCCCTGAAATGCATAGGCTCTACCCGTCGTCTGGAGCCGACAAAATATTCCCAGTGCCTCGAAGCAGAGCAACGAGTTCAAGCAAAAAAGCCAAGGCCATCAGCCAGTTTTGGTGCATGCTTGCCGTAAACTTTGATTGCAAAATTTTTTTTATGTGCTTTATGTTAAACAAGTACAACAGTTACAGATTTTAGGCACAGTTAGAGACAGACATGTCTTAAGGAAGGAAAATAACTAAAGTAAAAATAACTCTCAGATGCCATCTTAGCTAAAATACCAACTTGAGGCGACAGTAAGAAAAGAAAAAACATTGCCTCGACTTTTCCAGTTTGGGAGAAATAAATGGACACTCACCATCAGCGTCAATGAAAGCGAAATTATTTCTTGCCAAAAAATTCCGACGGTGTCGGACTTAACTTGAGGCATGTTGGTGGTGTGGGTTACAAATAATGAATGAGAACTTGTGGAATATACAACACCCACCGGTGTTGTATATTTTGAAGAACCCACCCCTTTGCAAGTCGTGTGAAGCCCCTTCGCACGACATGCAAGAAGTGGGTTCTTGGGTGTATATAATTTTAAATCACTGTCCAAATTCAACAGTGCAATTGCCACACTGGGCACAAAAAAACCATGCCGATAACTCGTGTTCAGTCAACGCACATCTGGGCCTGTTTGCTCGAAAGCGCTAATTGCGATTAAAGTTAGCCGCAGTACCTGGGAGAGGGATTTTGAAATCACGTGACTGGCTCGGTAGGGATGCGGGGAAACATGGCGGTGCCCCTACGAGTGAGCGCCGCTCGCTTTGGAACCAATATGTCGTGAACAATTAATACTGCAGACGCCAGCACATGCTACGTGTGCAACTACACTCGTAGCATGCACCTCGGGGCATGGGAAATTTAAAAAAGGTCTATTGGGACGCTGTCTGCTTTTGTGTGCTATCAATACCCGGCCGATTGAGTCAAGGCAATCCACTGTCCAAAGACGTTGCCATGCCGACAATTATCACATTCATTTAGGCTTAGGAATGGCCAGAATCGAAAGACTATCTAAAAAAATGCGGCGAGGTCAGTGCTCATGCTTTGCGATTTAAGTGAGGCAAGGCAAAGCAAAAGCCTCCTGCACCATTCGTTGCTGACCAACACGCCCGACATTGCTGCTACAACGACATATTAGTTTTAAAGCGAGCGGCGCTCACTCACCGGGGCATCGCCATGTTTCCCCGCATCCCTACGGAGCCAGTCACGTGATTTCAAAATCCCTCTCCTAGGTACTGCGGCTAACTTTAGCCGCGGTTAACGCTTCGAGCAGACGGGCCCTGGTCATTGAATTTGCAAGTAAATACGAGACCGACACTGTCAATTCCAGCGTAATCAAAGCGGGACATGCTGCACGCACGGCCCTTGGCACACAAACGAAGGCCAGAGTTTCAGCGCCGCCTCGCAGTAGCCTCCCGTCGAAAGTGTATGCTGGGGGCTTCCCAATGGAGTGGTCGCTAGTATAGAGAAGGCCGCGGAAAAGATATCCAAAAGGTTTTATTACAACCAACTTGAGGCATTCCCTAGGACTTCATCTCAATCAACATTTGAAGACTTTGGGTGTTCTCTTATATATGACGTGAGAGAACAGAACACTTAGGGCCAAGGGCAGACACGTAGATTGAATTCAACGAACGCAAAAATGTTGGAAATATGCATCGTTGTTGAAAGATTCGTGCATTTGAGCCACCACTGGGGGGTAGGTGTGCATATTCCTTGTCCTAAGTTCTGTTCTTTCCCGTTTTCTATTTTTTCTTCTTTTTTTTTCGCATCTCATATTCGACAAGCTTGGATCTCATCGACCTTGGCACATACGCTAGTAAATCCCTAAAACTGCCACAAGGCATCGCCAGGTGCCGACGCCGCATCTGCAACCGCCGTCATCAGTCATCTGTGAAAAAGCGACAGTGGCACGTCAACATCCCGCAAAACCGGCTTACTTTACTGGTCGTCCCGGCCATTCTTCGCAGACATGGGCACGGCTGCTCTGGCTGAAAACAAATAAAGACCAAAGATAAAGACGCCTAAAATAAATCAAACTTCGCCACAGCCAGAAATTCGCGATCACTTCATGGTCAGTCCCGCCAGAGCTCCTTCGAGCCGGCATGGCCGTTCTTAGGCCTAGAGATTTTTTCACGGGACGCTAAAAAGTCGCATTTCGTCAGGATTTTTTAATCACATAGAGTAGCTTCCAATCAAATCTGTCAGGAGTAAGTCTCCCAACAATTTTTTTAGAGGACCAACACTGTAGTTTGCTGCAAGCGTAGCGTACTACCACACTCTCCGTCTAGCCTAAACTTAATCGGAATAGAGGAGTCAACACAAAAACCAAACAAGAGTTGAATACAGCAGACCTAAGAATTTACTACGATGTGAAAAGTTACGCGTTGTAAGCGTAGGGTTTTCCGGGCACGATCGCACAAAGCAACACAAGTTGTCCTCCAAATAGGGTGTCTGTCCACACCAAGGCCACTCACCTAGAACCGGTATCCGAAGGCAGAACGCCGAAAGCTATCCCGAGGGTCTGTCATCGCGGAGGGTAAAGGGGCCCCTAGGGCTCACTAAACAGTAAAAATATCTGTGGGTCCCTCAACATGCGAGAAATTAGCCCCGATACTGGCCCATACCAGCTTCGACGCACAACAAAAATGGCGACCAGTGAAATGCAACTTGAAAAATCTATGGGATTTTGGGTTTGCACCGGGACGGATCGCCGTGCTCGCGACTCCGAATTGCGTTAAAACTCTCCTGACCAGAGAAAGGTCATTATTAAACGCCTAAAACAATAAGCGGCGTGTGGAGCAGTCATGAAAGCGGTCGTTGCCGTTGCTACAACGCCAAAACGAGCTTGGCGGTGCAGACCGACTGGAGAAACGCATTGGATAATATGAGGTCACATGGTAAATTTACCATCGCGCATGCGCAACGTGCACGCGATGCTTGAAGCCCTCTTTGCGCGTACTTTGGTACTACTAAAAAGTTTTATATACAACTTGTACAACAAAAATCAAACTTTAAGCAGTAAACAACATTTATGTTAACTTAAAAAGGCTACCTTAGTTATTAACCTAATTAAATTAGCACATTTTATAAAATTCTGGATCCACAAAGGCTATGCACGTCACATGTAACATTGACTGGCTAACTTGAATTGGAAAGTCCTCCAAATATGTTTTTAAAACTTTTCAATTATAATAAAACTTTCTATTACTATACTAAATATTGCCATATGATTAAACCCCTGGTGGACGCAGCAGGCATCCGTCCCATGCAACGCGTTGCGTTGCTCAGCTTGTGCGGGAGTTTGCGTTTCCCTCTTTCCCTCCGGTGCGCCCCGTCGTTCGCATGCTCTCGGAGCGTCCAAGATGGAACAAGACCAGGCGCAGTTCAACGCACTTCTAGTGAATTTATTAAGCACCGAGAATGAAATCAGGAGCAACGCCGAGGTATGGACGACACACTACCACTCTCCGATCCCCTTGCCTAGGTGTGACAACGTGTGAGAACGTGGTTTTCGCAGGCCGCTGGCCAAACTGACGCGGTTGTCTAGTTTCTTCGTCTTCTCCGCTCAGTCGCTCTTGATATTTTTCAGCCATCGCATTATTCCGCGAATAGGGAGTTCTTAGACTAATGTATATAATAAGCAACTCGCCCACCGCCCGAATGGGTTCAGCGCGAATCATACGGGAGTTGAGTTGGATCGGACGGCGCGGTCCGCGCTTCTGCGCCGCCAATTTTCTCTAGGCCTAACTGGCGGTAATTTTTGCTTTTTTGCCACCTTTACCTTCCCGGGTTCGGTGTCCAAGACGCAAGTCGCTGCATTTTTCGACCTCCCGGAGACTCGCGCGTGCGTGGTTCGTTTCACGTGCGCTTGTTGCGTACTGCGTACCCGTTTTGACAAGTAAAGGCGGCATGGGCCACGTTCTACGATTCGTCGTGGGGCCGGTCTGGTTCAACGCCGGTTCATGTAAAATCGTTCCACGGAACGGTGGCTTTCAATAAATTTAACGTTCTGCGAAGGTGTGGACGATCACGTTCGAACTGGGGTGTGTCGCTCTAGTGAAGGCACTCGCCCCAGTCCTCCTCCCATTGATTATCTGTGTCGAAGCGGCACGACTCGTGGGTATTGCGCAAGGTAGTTTGCTGACTGCTCTCGTAAATCTGGTCTCAGCCACCTACCTTGGTTACAAGGACAGAGTGTCCCACTCCCTGTTCGAGGTCTGTATGTGCCCTAGTAGCGGCGATCGGCCACGTTTTTGACACACTGGTTTGTCACCTGACGGGGGCAAATTTGATGGTTGAACCCTACCAAAGATGCGCATTCCGCGTTGCAATCGTGGCGTGCCTGGAGCATCAAGGTGACATAGAGATCTTCAGTTGTCTTGCAACCAGTGTAAGCTTTTGATCTCGAATACGGTTCTGGCACCCAGTGAGCTTGGAAGTGTTCACATGCTGTTGGGAGTCAACTGTAAACACCTGACTCATGCTGAAGGCAGCACAACTGGGGGACATCTGTGTCTAGGGTGTCTACCAACCTGGAATTGTCGGGGAATCTAAGAGCCTCTGGATATGTCAAGCGAAATCGTCGAGAAGTTGACGGCTAAATCAGAGAAAATGGCAGATGAGAATGTCACACTGATACGCAGCAAAGCATCTGGAAGTGGCATGCAGTAGTGTGGGGTAGTAGTGAAAACGTCTTTAATATACTATGTTTTCCGTCGCACTAAGTCACAGCTGCCCGAAAAGACACTATGCAGTGCACGCGTCCCCTCCCCTCCCCTTTTCCGACTGTCTCGAATAAATGGCAATTAGCCCCAAGAAGAAGAGTGGTGGCTCCTTGTGATGTAGTACCAAGTATCACGTGACCGCCTCTGCACTTCGTTGCTAGCGTGCAGGTTGAGGTGTATCGTTTACAATTCATGTTTGATTGGTTAGTTTGAACCTGAGTTTGGGGTTGCGTGTGACCTAGTTTTTTTTGTTGTACTTCTTGTCAAAATTCAGCTTAAGCAGCGCGAGACAGTGGTATTGCAACCTACGGAACAGGACCCAGTGACCCAGTTCCGTTTTATCGTACTAACCACAACCAAATCGGTCATCATTGTGGCTTCGGAGGCTTGTCAGGTGACCAAACAGGTAGATTCTGGGACAGTATAGTTTGCGGAGCCAGTTTTCTCTTTTTCGGACTCGGAAACAGGCAGGCAGAGAAATTAGAAACCTAGTGCGATGAGGGCCGAGCAAGCGTTAAACTTGTCATTCCGATCGCCATTTTTTTTCGCAGTTGCTCGCACGGTTTTAGAGATAAACATGAAAAATAAAGTATGTACCACATGATATGAGAATAATCCATAGCGTGTTTATTTGAGCTTTGCATCGAAGAAAGCAGCAAATAGAATTCACGAGTGTGTCACTGTGAGGAGAGCATCTGCCACCTCCGCACAACACTGAAAGAGACAAGGGGATGACGAAGAGATAATACTCACCTTGTAACCGGAAGGTCTACGTCAAGGTTCAAACTATTCATGCAAAATGGGTCCACTTAAAAAAAGAACAAGTGGGTTCCACAAACATATTTATTTAATGAAGCTGCTGGTCGTGAACAGCGAGTGACGAGCACTTTACTAGGCCTTCCGACCCACCTTGCTTGGCCTTCCCACCGACTTGAGCTGCCGTGAAAGTCGTTGGGATTGTTGTCGTTGCTTCCGGAACCCATGAATCAGGCGTTTGCTTGAAGTCGAAAGACGCACGAAGAGCACATAGAAGTATGCTCATTGGTCACACGGCAAAGTATCCAGGTGGTTAGAAGTATGCTCATTGGTCACACGGCAAAGTATCCAGGCGGTTTTGGCGGCCACGAAGCTATCGTAGGAATTCCATCGTAACTTGCACACAACTTCCGATCGTTTCGCCTGGCGCATTTGAAATTTGTCCTTAGTTTTCGTCCTACGCACGTTTTGCATAATAACAAAAACAAGATACACTTAGCGAACAGTTTCTGTTGCTTCATGCTGAAGCACACAACCAAAGCAAAGTGAAGCGGAGGAACTACCTGGTCTCGTCACGTGATACTTGTCACCATCGAGCGATCGCAGCGGTCCAAACTTGAAAAAGGTCATTTGGGGACACCCTGCTGTCGTTCTAGGATAGTTGGTTCAATGTACAA
This sequence comes from Ixodes ricinus, assembly GCA_037355805.1. Taxonomy (NCBI): domain Eukaryota; kingdom Metazoa; phylum Arthropoda; class Arachnida; order Ixodida; family Ixodidae; genus Ixodes; species Ixodes ricinus. Next base: position 8,597 of record JAZHYW010052212.1, read on the forward strand.
AAACAGTGTGGGTCGTCGCAGAGGTTTCTTGAGAACTGCTTCTCAGTGCCTCGGAAGCCTTCAAATATTCGATGACTGCAGCCAAATTGGAAAGTTTCAGTGAAAGACTACATACAAATTCATTGTATCATCTTCTTCTTTTTTTTTTGGTGTCCCATTAGTAGATTTTTGGCCAAATTATGCAAGCACCAAAGAGAACGCTGAGAATGTAGGTACACGTGCTGCATATGCTTGCCTTCTCTGTATAAAAGATTAAATAACCAAGATAAGGCTTAGATGTGCAGGTGCAAAGGGGCATTTATTTTTAGACTCTTTAGAGAAGCAATGCTGCAGGTAGCAGCACGTGCAACTGCACTAGCAGCAAGGTCCTTGGTGCTTGGATAGTTAGCGTGGCAGCACGTGCAACTACACTAGTAGCAAGGTGCTTGGATAATTTTCAAACGGTAAATTGTTTTAAAGGCAGTTTGATACTTTGATTCATATCCAGGAGGCGGATGGGAGGGGGGGGGGAAGGAAATAGGTCTCGAGAATAGTTAAGAAAAACAAAATATTTTTAAGTAAAGCTTGTCAAAAGGTTAGGACTCGGAAGAACAATTATTTTTCTTCATGCTGCATGTTCAAACTTAATTTTCTTAGGTTCAGTTCAAAGCCGGTAACATGTAGAAGATCTGTGCCAAATTAAATGCGCATCCTATTTTTTGTTGTTTAGAAAAAGGTACATTGAAAACTGGAACTCAGCTTAAGATTTGACACTCCGTTACTAAAAATATAAACAACGCTTTAGTAAAAAAGCACCAGAAAGTTAATTCCTAAGGTGTATCCATTCAACACATAAAATTTCACAATAAAACATGCATTAGTTCTTGAGATACAAAAATAAAACCAAGGTGACCCGTTTACCCTACCATCCCTCTTAAAAAAGGATTGCGAATGAAGCCGAACATAAGGGTGGGTTATCTTTCTGGGATGGGGTGTCTCCCGGGACATTACGGTACAGGGGTCGCTTTGCCCAGTTTGTTTTCCACATAGCTCGACAGTTTCCCAAACACAGCCTACAGCCTCTGGACTGGATTCTTCAAATCACCTTCCTCAATCGTGCGCAGATAGGACACGAGCGTATGTGTCGGTGATTTGGCTGCGGCCCGTGTTCAACAGACCCTTTTCAATACCCCATTGAGCAACAATGGAGGTCGTCATTTCTTGGTTTCTAGGCTAGGTGGCACAAGTTACTGCCAGTCATAAAGGGTACAGTCGTCAGCATTCACCCATTGGGCACGAAGTGCGTGGTTGGTTCTGAGTTCTCGCTAAACGCCGACGCACCGCTCGATACGTGCCGAGCCAAGTTCACACCGACAAGGTCCTCGAGACCAATAGATGCTCAAAATGTGTGCCCGAACAATGGCGGACTGCGATAATTGGCGTAGCGGCTGCTAGATGTCGTGCACTTTCGGAAAGGGCCTGTAGGTGCTTCACCGAATGAACGTGAGCCCCGGGTAAACGCTGATGCGGTGTCCGGCTACGTCAGCCGAGAGCTGCGTCAGAAGCGCCAGCAGGTACAAAAATAATCCAGAAGCCGGGAGGACGTTGCAACCAAAATAACTATGCCGACTTTATATAACGGACAAAATTCATTCAACGTTTCACCTCCCTTTCAGGAGGTATCATTAGTAGTTGCAGAGCAAGTGCGAGAGCACCTGCTCTCTAACTACGAATGATGCCTCCCTGGAAGGCAAAATGTTTAATGAATTTTTCTACAATTTAAAATCGGCGTACTTATTTTAGCTACGATTCACGGGTTCCCCGCCAGTTTAGTTCTCGATTTCGATTTAGCCACTACGGGCGCGAGGGTCGGATCCCCTTCCCGGTAGATGCCCTCTGTCGGTTGGGCGTCCCCAGACCCTTCTCGCCGTTGCAGACGGCGTACGACGGGCTCCCCGCGGGCAGCCGGGCCCTGTTCCTGCTGGGGGCCCTGGTGAACCAGGCGGCGGAGGAGCAGGTGCGGGTCCTGGCGGCGGTGCTCCTCCGGCGCCTCTTCTCGACGGACTTCGACAAGTGCTTCCCGAGCTGCCGCCGGAGGCCAGGCCCAACTCAGGGACCAGCTGCTGCTCAGCATCCAGAACGAGACCAGCAACACCCTGCGCAAGAGGTGTGCGAGTGCGCCGCGGAGCTGGCACGCAAGCTGCTCGGTGAGTGCCGGGTTTTCCCCGTTGTCTCTGGCGGAGGGCACAGCGCCTGTTTGCGCAAACTTCTGGCGCAAACCGCCACGATCGCGACGTCGAACGGCACTATGTGGCGACTTCCACGACGTCATTTGTTGCCACTTTGAGATTACCTTTGATTCGTGGGTGGTATGGGACTCTAAACTCTCCAGACTCCTCGGTATGGGGCCTAGAACACATCTTCGACCCCAGTGTTTAGCGTAATATTTCACCCGTCCTTCGAGTCGTCGCGAAGCAGCGACAAATCACATTGCGGGAGCCGGCGTGGCATTTCTGCTGGTGAAAAAGGCGAGTGGACGCAAGTGTCGCTGTCGATCGCGGCGTACCAACTTCTGGCTGTGGAAACTTCCGTGATCTGTCAGACTGGAGAGTGACCTACAGCAGAAACGGTGTCTGCTGTATCCCGTGCCACCGCCAAGATTGCGGCAGTTGGCTTTACGTCATGTGTGATGTCTATTGGGCAGGAATCAAGGCACCAGAAATGAGGATGCCTTAAACACTCTGGTTCGAGGCATGTTACAGGCACCGTAGGGGGTAGTGGAGTGGGAGGGTAACTTACTGGCTTACAACTCATTGACAACTAAAACTTGAAAGCATTCGTACGATACATATCTTAAAAATTTGGTTCGAACTTGCAAAAGGTCACATTCGGGCTTGAGGCACCAGTGACATTATTGTTGCATGCTTTTGTCTTTCACAAATTTATTCAGCGGTTTTGGTACAATGTATACCCGGTGATTTATAAGTTTGATTCATTGTGGATGCCCCACTGTCAGTTGGTAAGTTGTCCGAGCAGTTGCAATTGCAAGGTGTCCTTGTGCAGACGATGACGCCAACAACCACTGGCCCGAGTTCCTCAAGTTCCTGTTCACGTGTGCCAGCGCTGCCAGTCCCGTCCTGCGGGAGTCTGCGCTTCAAATCTTCACGTGAGTGTCGGGTGTAACCTTGGTTCTCATTGTTGCGAAGGAAGCAACGTTTAAAAGGGCCTAAAAAAGCGTCTTCCGATTGTCTCATATCCAAGAGGAGGCTTTTGTAAAGAAGCTAACATGCAATCTATCTTATCAACTAGTGACTTTCTGTCTCTTCCTTTTGGCGGGCCTTACGAACTTGTTTTTGCCACCTGTGCTAGGACTGTGCAACGCTACAAATGTAGCTACACTAGTCAAAAGCACTAAATGCATTCTACTTTCTCCCAGGTTTTTTTTTTTTATATATATTGTGTTTTATTTACAGTTTTAGACATGATCAGCCAACTAGCCCAAGCTTCAATCTTAACAAAATGCTAGGGTTGACCGACCTATAGAGAACCTGAACGACATTTGGAGTCTCCCCTGTTCCAGGTCGGTGCCGGGCATCTTCGGCAACCAGCAGAGCCGCTACTTGGACATGATACGTCAGATGCTGGTCCAAAGCCTGGCAGACACGACCAACCAGAATGCAAGTCTCACTCTACCCTTGATCCCAACTCGTATTTTATTTATTTATTTACTCACCCTAAAGGCCTTATCAGACATTACATAGGGCGAAAATTTTCGCAAACAAAAGTTAATGTACAGTAGGGTCAAGTGATGAATAAAAAACACACATGCACACCGGTGGTTGCCGTAATTAAAAAAAACAGTGCAAAACAACTTCATTAACGCTGCTGCGTGTTATGTAATGCACTGATGAACGTTTGAGTGAAGTAATTGATATGATGTCATTGGGCAGGCTGTTGCGTTTGGAGATGGCAAGGTAGAAGAGGGGTCTATTTCAACAAGTTAGTGTGGGCAAAGATGGAACAAACCTCAAGTGGATTGCCTATATCAGAGGAAATGCGATGAGTAATTTGGATGAGCGAGTCCTTGAAAGATGAACAATGATAAAGCTTGTGACAAAAAATAATGTGCGAGTAATAAATCTTCTGCAACAATATGGCAAGAGGTTCAGGCAGTGTTTTATATTAGTTGCAGTGGGAGTTCAAGAATAATTACGAGCCCTCGCCCATTTCCGTTGTTTCTGCCAGATGCCTTTTTGTGGGAGTGATAATGGCATAAGCCTTTTGCCCCCATTTTCTGCAGGAGTGTCATAGGAGTAAGGGTCTTATTGTTTACCGGTAAGTTTCAGATAATTAGCCATTTGATTGGCTAGTTTTGCACTCCTGCATTCGTTTTCTGAGCCGAGGCGGTTTATTACAGTGGACAGGAGTTTTCGGCTTATTGTCACTTCAGCTTCAAACGTCACGTCGTGTCACTCAAAGCAGTAAAATGCAAAGACGTTCCTGTAAAACATGTGCACCATTTTTACACAAACCTCTTTACTCCTGAATAGTTGCTGTGAAGGATTGTGCATTCTTATTTTGTATGGAATTGTGCCGTGACTTAGTCTGCCACTATGAAGTGTCCTGGACTGTAGCGTGTTGCAAGAATCTAAATCAAAGCTCCTCCTTTTCTTTTGTGCAGGTGAGATTTGCGGCCGTGAGGGCCGTGTCAGCCTTCCTCCTGGTCCACGAGAAGGAGACGGCCATCCAGAGAATGTTTGCAGACTCGCTCCCCGTGATGCTGCAGGTGACCTGTTCTCTGCTGTTTTCATCGTTTATACAAAAGAAGTGTACTGCCTCTCATTGGAACGAGGCAGATGATGTAAAGTGGGGCTCTCGGCAAACGGGCTTCTTCAATCTAAGTACAGTCAAACTCGATTATATCGAACCCGGTTAATTCGAACGATGCCTTGTATTGAACTGGTTATGAACAGACTAGAAGCTGCAATGAAAATGCATAGCAAAAAATATGGTTACATGGAACGGAAATTGCAGCGTCTCTTGATGGATCGAACTGCCAAGAGTGCCGTTTTGCTCTGCAAGCTGGCTTTTTTTCCTTCCGGGCAGCCGCATTGCCTACCTGGAAGGAAAAGAAATTGTCTTGCGGGGAGAGGGTGAGCCGGTGAACGAAAAACAAAGAACCGGCCACTGAATTGGGGAGGAGGGCGACAGTGACGCTCCAAGCGGTTAACTTTAGAACTACACGGATGGGGGCAACAAATACAATGACTCAGCGCTCGGCCAACATAACCGAACGCGGCGTCAGCGTTCGGCTGGAGTTCGTGTTCTCCGGTGAGGGGGAGGAGGGCCTCTTTTGTTTTTACTCCGGCCTGCATGAACAATGCAGCATGCACGCTCCCAGGTCAGCACAAAAGCCGAAGTGGGTCAAGCTCGCATTCTCTGAGGATAGATCCGGCACCGTAACGTCGCTTCGTCGATTGTTAGTATTTTACATTATACTGTGCCCCGCGCTTTATTGTAGACGATGGCATGGACATGCCCATAAGGCCTCTGGGCATGTGCACAGGCCTTGTGTTGAGTAAACACCGAGGATGGGGACAACAAACGGGTTAGAGCGCCCCCTATAGTTCGATCTCCTGCCCAATAGCCGCGTGGATGCGTCCGTCATGAATTGCAGGCGCTCCTTTGAGAGTAAACAACTTCTCTAAATGTTGCGTGCTTGTTTTGTTGTCAAATTATTAAAACTTTTATGTTGAGTTACCTGCTATAATGAGCTTTGTAGACGGTTTTTTGCGAGTTTGGTATAGACGTGCTTGACTGTACATTCTGTTGCAAATCGCAGATCGAGTGTGGGGCCTTATAATTACTAACAATGTATAACAAAGTGGAAAGAAGAGAAGATTAAAGAGGGTGCAATCATTTGGGGACTTGGGTCAAAAAATGACCGCATCTCCACGTGGTGAATGATGTTGATTGGGGCGAAGCTCGGGTGTTGCTGATGATACTGATTTTGGTCATAGGTATGGTTGCTTGCTGTCGGCATTGACGCTTTGCCGCCGCTTCCCGAGCTCTCAACTCCGGGTCCGCTTGGCGTTTTGACGCTGTGCAGCAGCTTCTCGCGCCCTGGTCTCCGGAGCAGCTTGCTGTCTACGTAGACGCTGAGGCGCTGCATGCCGAGCTTTTCGGTCCTTTTCATTCATGGCAGTAGGAGAATGTGTGGTTTTCTTCTTTTTCTTTTTTAAGCAGACAGATGGGATGGCATCTCAGAACCCCCTACTCTTTTTTTTCTTCTTTTTCTTTTTTCATAGTTTTTTTTCATCTTCTTTTTTAAATTCTTTTTTGCCCTACACGAGCATGTGAGCATGTGCTCACGTGCTCGTGAGCACGTGATCTCACGAGCAGAAGCACGAGCACCCGACGCCGGCCTACGGCGGACGGACACACGGACATGGCTGGCCCCTAAGGAGCTTCGCCCCTAAAAATTTGTGGAAGTTGCCCTCTGACACTTCTGAGTAAAGAACAGACAACCGATTTCGCTTGCGTGTCCTACTTGTCGTAAAAGGAAAAGATAAAGATTGGCATTTCTGGCACCCCTCAACTCACTCCCAGTCTTCAGGGTCACACCTGGTCGCACTCCTAGCGGCGTCATTCGAAGTGCCGTGTAGGTTCCCGCGTGCTCTCTCGGAGGACGCTTCCTCTCCCTCTCTCTGTTGACATTGGCGGGCGTTATGCTGCAGCTTAGAGCCGAGCAGGGTCACGTAATCTTCTCGCTGTAGTTCCCTCGGCTGCCACTTGCGGGTGGGGGAAAAAGCTCGACTTTTGCTTTGCAATTATGCAGCGAAATCGCAAAAATTTTTTTGTTTTTTCTATCCTCCGGGACACGATAAAGAACGTAAAAATGACGAGGTGCCAATTTTCTTTTTTTAATCTTAAAATCGTTGCACTCCTTTTTAAGGCTTTTATTTGATGTATTGCCCAAAAGTCTTGTATGCAGAAATCATTGGCAATTATAGCGCAAAATCTGGGTGGCGTGATGTTTCGTGTCGTATGACCTGACGTCATGCAACGTGGTCGTGCGACATTTTTTTTGCCACATTCGACATCCAGTGTTACTAAATTTACCCAATAATGTTGTCGATATTGTGACGTCTCGCGACGCTACGACTTGGCACCATGATATCACATGAGCCGACTTTACGTGACATGGCATGGCCCGACGCATGTCACGGGGTCGCACGACCAGGTGACCCATGAGGGTCTCCCTCTATATATGTCCTATTAAATCTAGCTGATGACGACGCGGTGCTGTTAAGCGAAGCAACGACTGTGCAAGTCCAAACTTAACTATTGTTAAGATTCATTCTCCATTAAAAGCAAAAACAAAGGAAATATGCTGGATGGACAGAAGTTTGAGAATGCTCTGCCGTGTTCCAGATCCTGTCGGAGAGCATAGAGGCGCTCGAGGATGACAACGTTGTGAAGTGCTTCGTGGACCTGGCGGAAGCCTGCCCCGCTTCTTCAGGCCGCACCTCGACACCCTTATGCAGATCTGTCTCAGGGTGAGTTCCAGATGCCGGCTCTCTGTGACGCCGAGGACACTGGGATCCTTGATTGTTGAACTTGGAGCCCGACGAGCAGCCAGAAAAGAGGGAACTGCCCCTCAACTTCTTTTAGAGCGCAGCTCTTAGGCGCCCGTTTCCGGCTAGCGGCGGGCGTCGCCGTCGGCGTAATTGTGCGGTGCATGTTCAAACATGCACCGTGCGGGCCCCCCCTCCCTCCTCTCCCGAGGTCAGCGTGACCTCAAGGGGGGGGGGGGCTGCGCATGGGCATACTGCAGTGAAGCGACCACCACCAAGTAGGCATAGGGATTTTACGGGTCTTGCTTTGTCTTGCCGCACTCGCATGCTAAGGAGAAAGCACTCCTTCAGAGCGGGACTACAATTTCTGAATACTAAATACTTTGGCTGGTGTATGTGATAGATTGAGATATCCCCACATCCTCTTTATCTAATACGATATATAGCGAGGTTATTTCAGTATTGCAAGAAGATTTATATTGACTCTTTCGTAGATTTATTTTTTATGCCTACTCTTTTGTTTATAATCACCTTTATATAGGTGGGAGTAATTGTAACTAAATTAGCGTGAGTAGAGGATAGTAGCTTGGGAAGAACCTTTACAAGTTTGGCGGGGTTGTTTTTAAAAAGGCATATTTATCGTTCATATATCGATTGTTGTTATGAGGTTATGCGTATAAAATGTATTTGATGCTCATAATCAAATTACAAAAGCTTTTTTTAATCTGAATTAAGAATTTTAGTTTTATTGCAGCCTCTAGAGTTCAAACAAGACATTAGCTTGGGCACTCAGTATAATTGTAACATTACTTCAGTGGGACTCCGTACCTGAAATAACCATTTGCAGCAGTTTGTGCTGTCCTTCATCAATGACCATCTTGTTGCCGTGTCTGGCGCCTCCACATGCAACTAAACACCTAGCTCTGCGTTTGAGGGAATTGCTCCTGCTGTGCCATTGATGGTAACAAAAGGCTGCCCATAAGTGGGAAGGCAAGGTAGACATTGCATTTCTAATTGGACAGTCGAATGCGTGAATCTTGACATAATAGTTGCAGTGGTACAGATGAAAATAAAGTGTGGGCTCATGCTCCGAGAGTTCTTTTTGCCGCTACAAAATGTACTTTAGACTGCTCCAGAAATGCGCTTCAAAATTACTCGAGTCAATCGCTTCACTGGACTCCTCTCCCATCTGTCTGCCACAGGTGATTGGGGAGCCCTCGGTGCCCGAGACGTGGCGGCACCTGTGCCTCGAGACAGTGGTGACGCTCTCCGAAATGGCACCCGCCATGGTCAGGAAGCTGGCCGGCAAGCACATTGCCCAACTCGGTAAGACTTTTCTTCCTGGACGTGAGCTTGCTGGCTGGTCAGTACTCTCGCAGCAAGACGCTCGGCGACAAACCTTGCGGCCACCGGAAACCAATTTTTTAATGCAAAAGCGTTAACTGTCCGATGGAGCAAAGCCGACGGCGTCTGTAGCAGCGAACGACACCTAAATGCGTCGCATCAGATGCTTCTTCACGGAAGCAGCTACCGCTGTCGATTGCAACACGCTTTGTGTGGTCCCTTGCAATTTTTTAAAGACGACTTTCCTTCCTGCTGCCTAAACAGATTCGACGGCGCGTACCCGACGGGGAGTGCCCCTCAATTTCTCAATGTTTGCCGTGACACAGGGTGTGTCTTATTGCGTTCAGTTTTCTCGGTTCACAATTTGCTCTTCTGCATTCTTATCTGCTAATGCCACAATCGCATTGGCTGCGGCGCAGTGCGCGGGACTTCCCATGCCGTGCTCTTCTTCGGCTGTCGGCAAGTATAATTAACGTGATGACACGTGTCGTCCGCTCGTGCCCTCGAAGGAAGCACTGGGACTATATATGTAGCCGAGCGTCTGGTTAGGCATGCAGCTGCCCGGCACTTAGGAACATCCTAGTGAGTCCTTTTAAGCGATCCTGAACGAGCTGTTGTTTTGTGGGAGGCGTCCAGGTGGATTGTTTTGTCGTTGCAGTTCCACAACTCTTCCAAATGATGGTGGACCTCAGCGACGACCCCGATTGGGCCGTGACGGACGAGATCACAGAGGACGGCGCTGACAGGTGAGCGAGACCACTGCAACCCCAATTTCAAACGCCTGTTTCGTGCCATCTTTCTACACACCTGTGAAGTGCACACCTGTTCTTTTTTCTGTTACAATAATCCCATGTTATAACGAAATTGCTTTTTCGAATCGTCGCTTCTATCGAAGTTCAACGTGGTCCCGACCGAAATGCATGCATTTTTAACCGAGTTATTCGAAGTGTATCGGCGGTCGGCAACGCTTATCACGAAGGCCCAGGTGCCGAAAACGTGCAACCCTACACGGAGGTCCACGGAGACCCTTGCGTTCCCTCCCCCTTCTCCACCGAGGCAAATGGCAAACTGGGGAAAATGGAGTAGCACGTTGATGGAGAGCAGAGCGCGCAGAGCTGGCAGAGAGCCGCTTCCATGCCGGTGCGCCGACGCAGGAACGCAGGCAGGGATTAGCAGGAGCAGTGTCAACGTTCTGACGCTACTCACGGCACCCGCGGCCGATACTGCCAGACTCGTGTTGAATTCGGGTCAAGGGAGTAATGCAGCAAGGAGGAGATTGTGCCTTCGAAAAACCCTAACGTGCGCGCCTGCGCGGGCGTGCTTGCAGCGTACTACACACACATGTGCATTGTAGAGGAGATTGGGAATGTTTACCGAAAGTCGCTTAGGTCTGCGAGGTTGAGAAAAGTGGTATGCTCAAGTCTGAAATCGCCAAAGAATTCAAGATTTTGGCATTGGCTGTTCGGCACTGTTTACCATTTCGCAGAACAAGCAAGGCATATTGGACGGGTTCGAGAGTTTCTCAGGCAGGAGAAAGTGCGCCCGTGACCCGAAGATGATAGATCGCCAACCGCCTCGTGCATGCCGGATTTTCTCTAGCAAGCATGCTTGCCGAACCGTCGCCACGATTTACATAGCTGCAACAATCTCTACAGAAGTGTGTGAAAACATGTGGTCAAAGCCACAGAGGATAACTTTGATTTGTTTGTGCTTGTTGATGCGGACATTCCCCTTGTTGCTCCTGCCACGAATGCTGCGATTGTAGACCTTGCGTGCAGCCAGGGTAAACACGAAGTGACGTCGGAGAGGCACCTCGGGAAACGCCAACAAGTGCGGAGTCGCAAAACATGCCACGGCTGCTTTGAAACAAGGTGGAGTGCAGCGGTGGTGACGGTGTTCTTGCGGTGCCTGGAGCAGTTCGAGAACTGATGCCTGGATGAAATTATCGGCAAACTCCCAATTATTTTTTTTACACCTCAGTAAAACTGTCATGGGTTGTGTTTGTAACCACGTGTTTGATTAAATATACGGTCAGAGTGTTCCGCAGTGTTCCCATCCATCTTCAAGGCTGCTGGCACTGTTTTTTTTGGCTATATCGCTTTTATCGAACTATCACTTATATCGGTTTGTTTTGCCGTCCCGTTGGCTTTCTCATAACGTGGGATTACTGTATAAAATCTAAAACGTCTCAAATTTCAGAAAACAAAAACAAAACAGCTGTTTTTTTTTTTTGTGGAGTGGTGTTAGTTTTTAGATAGTGTGGTTAGTTTATATTTTAAAGAGTGTCTGTTTGTGCAGTTCACAGACATGTTATACGATGAAGTGCTGATTTTAACCTCTGTAGTCTAATCAAAACCTTTGCACAAGACGAGCTTTCTTCCCTTTTCAATACGAGTCGATGAGGGCAACACAAACCCTCCTAATTCTTTTTTTTTTTTTTTTTTTGAGAGAGAGAGAGAGATGAGATATTGGTTATTTTTAGGAAGTTGCAAGTTACAAAGATTTGACAACTTGGGCAGGAATGGTGTTGCAACAGGACAGGCCCTACCCCTGCGGCAGCCTTGTTCTCCCGCCTTCCGTGCCGACATTACACTGGAGGGTGTCAGAGTGACGTGCGTCCCTCACTATGGGCGAATGCGTCTCATTAGCACCCCACATGCTCCTGCTCGACATGACCCTGAGACCTTAGCTGGTCATTAAGGTTTGAGGGTTACTGTATCGAAAATGATACTGATAAACAACTAAATTTTTGCGAAACCTAATTTTCGCGAAATATGTCCCAACGAACAATTCGGGCAATATGTGAACGCTACAAAAGCTACACTTGATTCGCGAAAATTAGAACCCGCGAATAATTTCAAATTTTGTAAGCGTCAAGCTACACTGGCCGAGGTTGAGCAGTTTCGGCGTGGCTCCTGGAGAGCCGTGTTACATGCGCAAGGAGCAGTGACGGAACGGGCAGGACTGGTATGGCGCACTAGGTCAGTCTCCGATGCACGCGCCTGCGTGCACCCGCTTGAGATCATGGCTCGTGCTGTCCGGTTGTTCTGGGCGGCAGCTTGGTTGCTTGATACATAACAACACAGCGCACAGCTGGCCAAACCAACGACGGGCATCTGGCATGTCCCAGCGGAGTACTGAGGATTAACTTGGACCACGTGGGGATCTTTTGATATGCAACAAAGCTCGGTCACACGGCACCTCCTCCGCAATAAGAAGAGCGGAGAAGCTTAACTCATCGTATCCCGAAGTATTCACATAATGCATATACCGTTGTGTGTGTCATTGAAGGAGCAGTAAGCATGATAATCAAGCTAATCCTGCACAACCAGGAAAGCTAAGAATAACCAGCTGAACCTAAGCTTACGCTATGTATATCCTGGCATAGCCGAGCTAAGCCACTGGAATTTTTAGCTTTGGCTCGATTCGTGAAAATTTGAGCCCGCGAAAATTAAGTCGTTTACAGTATAGGCGTGACGCCAGGCAACTACATTTTTAACGCAGGAATGTGTTTTATAAGTCGCTGTCTACGAGAAAATTTTCATAAACAAGCGTCGGGAAGAAGCGTTTGCGAATGAGCGTCATAGACAACCAATGCACCAAGAGCTTTACACAGCGTTTATGTTACAAAGCTTACAAAGGCCCATGAAAAATCAACATGAGAAAGACAGCCCAGTGGGGCTCGAACCAAGGGGAAAAACTTTTACACTTTACCCTGTGTCCTATTGCCACGCAAAAAAATGTGCAAAGAAAGTGCGCACGCTTGTGGCGTCGGTGCCACCTCTGCTGAAATGAGGTTGCAAGGGAATGTTGCTGTTTCGGGAGGTCTCCTTTATGTGGTGCTTAGTGGGAGCAAAGTGCAAGTCCACTTCAGCGCATAACGTAGTATACTTCACGTCAGGGGCATTAAAGATGTTGGGGGAAAAAGGGGAGGGGTGTATTGCCCCCTCTTTTGACGCTGCGGCTTCATGTGCAACTTCGTAATTCTGTTTCCGCCTGCCTTTTCTTGCCCCTGCAGCGATCCAGTGGTGGGAGAGTCGTCCCTGGATCGTCTGGCCTGCAGCCTCGGTGGAAAGACCATCCTTCCCCTAGTCGTCGGCTGCGTCTCTCAAATGCTGGCCAGTGGTAAGGTTTCATATTTTTTTAACCTGTCAACGTCGGAACTTTGGCTGTAACGCAGTCATGTCTTGTTAACGTAGACCCCATTAATGTGGACACCTTGCTATATGGGCAACATTTTCGTGCATGAATTGGGTAAATACACTCATTTTTGTCGTGTTACAGAAAACTTGCATTATGAACGCATTTTGGGGGGGAAAAAGGCTGTCCATGTTATTGAAACATCACTGTAAAAGGCTTGCACTAACAACGAATCAGTTGCCGTTGTGGCCTCACGGCCGAGGACATACCTTCTGCGGCATACATTTCACGCAACCGGATGCATTTTTCTCTGCTAGAACAACTAGGAATAGCTACAAGCATGGTACAAGCCATGTTTAGGATTGGGATTATGATAAGCCGGGGTGATTTTGTTGTTGTTGCGACTGGCAGGAAAGGTGTATCAAACGAGATGGGCGTCACATTGCTGCCTGATCTTCGAGCTTTCCATGCCTACATCATTTTGCGGAGTGTTAGAGTGACGTGCGCCCCAAACTTGTGGACGAATGCGTCTCATTAGCACCCCACATGTGTCTCGGGCAGCTTTGATTGCAAGAAGCGCCTGGGGAGGTGTGAGTAGTCACGTCTGCCGGAGAGCCCTCTTTGCTAATTTTTTCTCGCCATTTGGGGTCTTCCCTGGAATCTCGAAATGCTAGCATGTTGTCTTCCTCGCCTTTCATAACTCCGGTCACAGTTCTTTACCATTGTCTGTGTATTACCGCTATCTCGTGCGGGAGGGCAGAAGAATGCTTTTGAGCTTAGGTGACATTATAAAGATTGTTCAGTAAATTAATTAGCTGATTAGCATATAATTGCTTCTAATCTTGTACATATCCACTTCGATTCTATGCCCTAGTCCCTCTGCAGTGACAAACAGAAACTACTGACACTGCTGAGCCTTAAAGAGGACAATGAAGGCAATTTAGGACATCTTTTTGGCGATTGAACTGGGTTCCAGGCACGTCTCAGGCCGCGTTGCCCAAATTTCAGCCGAAACCGGCGCTTGTGTGCCGCGCAAATCAATAAAACGGTCGCGGTAATAATTGCACGGGATCGACTGGGGCGACGCCCCGAGTTGCGGGAGAAGCCAGGAGAAGCGGAGCTCGCGTGACCGATCGCGGAGGCCAAGACGCGCGGCGTCACAAACGGCGCGTCGCGCCCGTTTCGTGGCGTCAGCAGCATTGGCCCCGCCAAGCAGGCGCTCGAGCGCCGCGCCGCGTTCGCGACGTCGCGCGTCAGCGATTGGTCGCTGGCAGCGCCGCTTGTCGGCATCTCCCCTCGGCATCTCCCGGCGTCCGATCGCTTCGGCATGCGGGCCGCTCGTTGCCGGCAGTGCGGTATCCGTCGGGTGATAGCAGAGGCCGCCACGCACGTACTCCACGTTCGTTGGTGTTCGGGTTACCGAACGGCAGGCTTCGAACTTCGCTACGCGAGAGCGGCGTTGCCGTCCATGTTGACAAATTCGGCGAAACGACCGCGCCACCGCGCTGCTATAACCCACCGCGGTAACCAGAGTCTCGACGCCTAAATGCTACCGGTACCGACAATTCACATGTGACGTCACTCCGTACGTCACCTCCGTTTTCGGAGGCCCAAAAACGAGAAACACAGATAGTTGAGTTTCGGTTTCTTCAGTTCTTTCGTAGGTATAGAAATATGCGTCACAAATGTCTATAAAAATTTAGGCAGTATGCCAGGTTCCCAAGAAGCCTAAAAACACAATTTAAACAAATTAAATTAAATCGCCTTCATTGTCCCTTTAAGAACGTGCAGCATGCGTCTGAAGGCACCTTTGGCCTTCGCACGCATATCTTTAAAGTAAGCACGAGCGATTAGAAGCCTGCCTAAGATACCTTCGCGCTCATCCTGCAAGTGCGCGAGGCTTGTCGGTTTCAGTTGTTTCTGTTTGTCGTTCTAGTGGGTCTTAGGCATAATGATCTAATTTCTCGGAAGAAAAATCTAACCTTCTTGCCCCTCCTATCCTTCAAATTCGATTGGGAGTGACAGTATTGAGATACAAAGCAACATAATGCTTTTTCTCTTGGCTCACCGTAGTTTTTCTATTTTATTGCCTCTGGCATAAGTGGGTCAGAATTTTGCATTTAGGTAATTAAAATTTGACATCAATTTATCCCTTTTCTGTCCGGTAAAGTCTAGCTTCTCACGAGCCTGTTGAAAATTGTTGAAATGAGTTGCGAATCTATTTGGAATTTTTGAGGCACAGCTAGAGGTAGCTTACGCCAGCGAGCCTTCGTTCTTTCAGAGGACTGGAGGCATCGACATGCGGCCCTGATGGCGGTGTCTGCAGCGGGTGAGGGCTGCCACAAACAAATGGAGGCCCTCCTGCCGCAGATGATCGACGGCATCCTCAAGTACCTCCAGGATCCAGTAAGGACCTAGACGACGTTCAATGTTCTTTTCTTTTGGGGAAGGGGAGGGGGAGAGGGAGAGGAGGATAAAGGCTTCACTTGAGGCATGCAGGAGTCGGTGAGAGAAAGGCTGATTTCCCCTATGTGAGCATTGCTGCGCGAGACAATAACTTTAAGTTTGGTAATGTGAGTGCCGCTCGCATGCACATCTGTGCCGCATGCCTGTGCACGTTGAGCGCTTTCTGGAGCTAAAGCTAAGAAAGGCTAGCGAACCAATTTTCAAGTGATGTAAATGCAGAATGCATTTTGGGGCTGGATTCTAAGTCTAGAGTGTCGTGAAAGGTTACAACAAAAACCTAGACATCACGGCCAGGTTTCTTTGCAAGAATCACGTCGTCCCTTTGGAGGAATCAGTCAATTGAACTCTCTCTGTAGTTTGATGCTCTTCCTCTTGAGCTACCGAAGCGGATTATTAAGCGTCATTTCAGCTGTTGTATGTACTTGCATGGTCGCCTAGGAAGAAAACAGGTTACGAACGCATCCAAACCTTACTGCAAGTTTAGGAAGAAGGAAAAATCAAAAATCTTTATCCTTCGCATAAACCCAACGGGTACAGATCTGTCGTGTCTTCATGCGTCCTTACCCAGCAGATTACCCCGCAGATTACCCCAAAAGCTTAGAAGTTCAAAACGGATGCAACAGAAAGAATCATGTCGACACAAACGCAGAACATATTCTGTGTTGGTCTGCTTCATGCAAAGTATTCAAGTTTGGTATATCTTTACTGCTACTTTGCATTTGCTAGAGCTTCATTAGCATTTGGGGTCCGGGGGGTCAGTCGGCGTCGGTCTCTATGTCCTGCCGTTCTGAAGCAGTCCAATATCCGCGCGAAGAGTGCAGAACTTTACGCCCTAGGTCCATGGGCTGGATTCATTGGTGGCCCATTGAAGGTCATCTTGTCTCGTGTGGTTCGTAGGAAAGGGAGCTCTGCCTCTTCTCCTACAGGAGAACACAAAGAGACAAAAAAAGAGTTTTAAATGTGCCGAAAATTTTTTTGTAGATCCGCCTCTAAGCTAGTTCATGCATTGTCCAGACATTTTTGTGCAGAGATACAGCATGGCCCCAACATGTTCACCTTTGTGTCGGTGCCTTTCCTGAGCTCTGCTAGAGTAACTCAAGTGAAGCGTTTGAGCAGCCCTGTCTCGTGAATGGATTGGGCTGTATAGAATCTTCGCACATTGTCCTTCCTCTCTCGGAGGTTCCACTGTAGCTAGGAAAAGCACCATCTTTTCTCTTTGTGCTGGTCATTTGAGAAACGTGCTGGCAGCGAGCGTTTGCCCCATTTCTTTTCTATCGTCAAGACCAATGTTCCTTGGCAGGCTATAGATTTCTCTGCCCACGGGTTAGTTAGGAGAGGCATGCAGTTGCATGCCTTGCCACGAGATGGCGCCACGGCGGCAGGGTGAGGACGCCTTTCGCCAGGCTCGAGAGATGGCGCGCGGGATGCGCGGCGGTGTGGGAAGGGGACATCGGCGGACGGAGGGTGGGGGAGGAACGAGGAAGACGGCGAGCGGTGAGCGCGCGTGCAGCGCGAGTGCTCGGGAATAAAAGAGTTCCGGTTACGAGAGTGCCTTTGTTCGAGAAACGTAAGCGAGCTAGCGTGGAGCTCGCTGGACTCTGACAAGTGGGGGCTCGTCCTCTGAACCCAACTACCCTGCTAGACCAACGGCAAGTCCTGCGAGGCAGTTTTACGTCTTCATCTCGCCAGCACGCCGACATGAACGCAAACAACGTGGTCAGCGAACTGCTGGCCCAGACGGACGGCAGTGCCATGGACCGGGAGCGATTGTCCTCGTGTGTGCGTGACGTGCTCCTGAACACTCCGCTACAACAGGACACCGAGGCGCGCACGCAGGAGCCGACGCCTTGGAAGTGCGGCAACATCCAGTTGCCGAAATTCATCGGATATGAGGACAAGCAGAGCCCGACGGACTTCCTCGACAAGTTCGAGAATTTCTGCCTGGTTACGGGCGTTCCGGACAGCAAGCGCGTCCGGCAGGTCCTCCCGGCCGCACTGGAGGGCACAGCGAAGCTTTGGTGGCGCTTTGCGGGAGGCTTCGAAGACTGGGAGAGCTTCGTGAAGGAGTTCCACGCGGAATTCGCGTCGGTCGATTACAAGCATCGGCTGAAGGAAGAACTCGACCGACGCACACAGCACCCGCAGGAAAACTTGCGCCACTTCATCCACGTCATTGCCGAATTCTACGACAGGATCGGCGAGACGGTGTCCGACGAAGAGAAGGTGAGACGTGTCAGGCGTCAGATGCACCCAAAATTTCAAGACTTGTGCGAAGGGCTCACGTTCGCGAATCTGCGCGAGTTTGCGAAGGAAGCCGGCGGCGTCATGGAGCGTGCATGGCACCGCCTCAAGTACGTTCCGCCGCCGCCAAGAACGGACCAAGTTGCCAAGGACCTCGCTTTTGCGGAGCTGCACCCCACAGTGCCCAACCAGTGCCCTCCATCCACGCTGGCTGCCGTGAGCGCTGGGGTGGCCCCTCAGCCATGGTGGCCCCTGCATCCAGCAGCAGTGCAGTCATCCTACTGCAAGGACCAGATGTGGGGTCCAAACACAATGCCCTGCCAGCCAGCACCGCAACTGCCACCACAGTGGGCAGTGCAGCAGCCCCAAACTTTGGCTACCTCGTTTCAACCTATGCCGCAGCCAACACCACAGTGGGCAGCACCGCAGCATCCAACCTGGGCACCACCTCTGCCACAACAGGGTCAACAGTGGCTTCAAACTGCACAGCAGGCCCCAAGCCTGCAGCCTGCCTCCAACAGAGGACAAGTGTGTCAACGCTGTGGTGGGGTTGGACACTCTGCCCGATACTGCGCAACTGGCAGACAACGCAACCAGCAACGCTGCTACAGGTGCAACGAACGTGGACATCTGCAGGCTAACTGCCCGGGAAACGGGCGAGCGTAGAGGCTGACCCGGCCAGCATCTACGAGACTGCCTTGCAAGTTGCAGCAACAGCCGGAGGGAGGGAGCCCTTGCTCGAGCTCACCGTGGGTAACCAGGTATTCCTTGCCCTGTTGGACACTGGGTCCAGTGTTAGTTTAATGGGGGACCCAGCTGTGGTGGCTGCTCAGGCTACTGGTGCAGGACTCAAGCAGGAGACCCATTCCCTCAGGTTGGCAACAGGATGGTCAACCACAACTCAGTCCATCAGATGCCGTATCCGTTGGTCGGGTGGATGCCGCAAGCAACGATTCATCCACATGCCGGGACTGTGCCGTGACATTATCTTGGGCAGAGACTTCTTGATCGCAGCGGGTCTATCAATACATGTGGCCCTCGGAGGTTGGACCTTGGGGACGGAGATTCAGGAGCTGGTCCGCTTTGGCAAATCCTCGGAAGTTCCACCTGTGGCCCTGTCCGAGGAAGTGTACTCACTGGAGGAGCTGTTTGCAGCGCCCAGAGAAGTTGAGACCTGCCCAGAGGAAGCCATGGTCAGGGGGACTCCCGGAGAAAAGGCAGAAGGCGACCGGCGGATCGTGACAGTGCTCAATGACTACAAAGACACTTTCACAGTACAACCTGGACGCACCTCGCTGATCCAACACAGCATCGACACTGGTGATAGCCGACCCGTTCGTTGCAAGATGCGACCAGTAAATGCAGAGAAACGAGCCATAATAGATGAATGCATCAAGGATCTTCTGGATCAGGACCTAATAGAGCCAAGCACAAGCTCCTGGGCCAGTGCCCCTGTCCTGGTGGCCAAGAAAACTGGCGGCTACCGACTCGCAGTGGATTATAGACCACTCAACGCAAGGACTGATGTCCCAGTGCATCCGATGCCCCGGACGGACTGGATCCTGGCACAACTTGGCAAAGCAAGGTGGTTTACTAGCCTTGACCTGTCCCAAGGCTTCTTCCAGATTCCAGTGGCAACACGGGACATTCCGAAGACTGCGTTTCTGTGTCACCAGGGAACGTTCCAGTTCAAACGCATGCCATTTGGTGTAGCCGGAGGCCCAGCCACATTTCAGGCCTTAATGGACAAAGTGCTTGATGGAGTGAAACACAGGTACTGCATGGCGTTCCTAGACGATGTCTTGGTCTTTTCGGAGTCGTTTGAAGATCATGTAGTGCACTTACGGGATGTACTACACAGGATCGCAGAAGCGGGACTCACCATCAATCCCAGCAAAGTGCAGCTCTGCAAGCAGTCGCTTAAATTCCTAGGCCATGTCATCTCTCCGGGTAAATGCCAGCCGGATCCAGAGAAGGTTCGAGCAGTTGAAGAGTACCCCACCCCAACATCAGTCAAACAGCTGCAGGCGTTCTTGGGACTGGTGGGATACTACCGCACATTCATTCCACGATTTTCAGACATCGCAAAACCTCTCACGACGCTGCTGAAGAAGAACGCACCTTGGAGGTGGGACCAGCCACAGCAGGGAGCTTTCAAATCCCTAAAGTCTTGGCTTACAGAAGAGGCAGTGGTGGCCTTGCCCGACCTCAACCAGCCCCTTCATCATTGAGACAGATGCCAGTGGCATTGGCAGTCGCCGCAGTCCTCCTGCAGGAGAATGATGGACACCTCAGGCCAGTGTCCTTTATAAGCCGAACGTTGACAGAGGCAGAGAGCAACTACACCGTACAGGAGTGGGAATGTCTGGCAGTTGTATGGGCACTGGACAAGTTTCGCCCATACATAGAGTTTGCCGCTTTGAGGTACACTGCGACCATGCATCACTCTCATGGATGTTCCACACGGACAAACCTCCAGCAGAGTGAAGAGATGGGTGCTCCGTCTGCAGAGGAGCTAAGTGCATCGTCAAGCACAGGCGGGCAAAGCTAACATCCCTGCTGATGCTCTAAGTCGTTGCCCAGTGTCTAGTCTTGTTTGTTGGCCTTCAATGTCCCTCTTTCCTTATCGTAAAATATTGATATAGGTCTGTAGTTTCCCATTTCATTCCTGTCTCCTTTTACAGCGGAGCTGTTAAAGGGCTAGGTTCCTCAGGATCACGTCCGGTATGTCGACACAAACCTACCTGTACAGCTACCGCCATCTATAAGCGACGGCGGCAAGCACACAACCAGTCTGGTTGCCGCCGTCGCTCGTGAGATGGCGCCAACCTCTCCAGCTATCATAAAAGAATGGATAGTTAGGCGCGTTGGTGGGAATTCATCGTAGGAAACAGCGCGAAAAACAGACGACGGCAAAGAAGAGAACACACGTGACGTTCGTCCTCGTCTGTTTTTCGCGCTGTTTCCTACGCTCTTATCAGTTACGGTTTGGATTCACGATGGGTCCATACTTCATTCCCACCATTGTACAGCTCCGCTGGTCTTCCTTCTTCACCAGAGTGGAAAAGCTGAAAGTTTTTTTTATATATATAAAACCGAAACTTTAGCTATTCGCATGTGCTTTGGGAATGCTGAAGTTACTAAAGCCAGGTTAAAAATATGACTTAGTATTGGTCTCGGTGGATGCGGGCGGTCCGGGTTTCAAGGGTGAGTTAGTCCACTCGGCCACCGATTTCACTTCACAGCAAAGGCAATCAGCACCAAACAAGAAAGCAGCAAGCAGTAATTTCTAGAATCACGCGCAAGTTCTCCACATCAACCTGTATTCTACAGTTATATTTCACGTCAATCCGGTCCAAGTGGGTGTTTTCCTCTGTAGTCTGGAATTGAATTAGTTTTACGAGTCAAGAGATGATTGAAAATGTTCGAAATCGTTTTTTGTTCGAATTGTCTATGATCGTTACATTGGTCGTACTGTTTATTATTCTTATGCGAGACTGTTGGAACGATGCAAATGCCCTACTTTGATTTCTAGACGGCGTGAGCGCGATATCGTTTTCCTGTATAAATGTATTCATAGATCAATTGATTGCCCAGATCTCACATCTGCTATTAATATTCACGTTCCGAGTCGAGGTTTGCGGGTTTCTCCGACTTTCCATTTTAATCACGTCATCCCAACCAGACCCTTGACCCGTATTATTCAACGCTTCTACAATACCCACAGTGAAGCAAATATTAATGTTTTTAACCCTAATTTCGTAGCTTTTAAGAATTTTGTAACTAACCTGTGAACATATTTTGTTGTGCATCATTATCAAGGCGTCAAGCTGTTCATGAGCACTAAATATAAACAAATGAATGAATGAATGAATGAATGAATGAATGTTTTTTCTCCCTCTTTATTATTTCATTTTTTTTACGTTTCTATAAGAAAGATAAATCATGCTTCGCCCTACGGTGGTTAGGGCGTACGGAAAAATCGCAAAACAACCGCCACGGCAAAAAAAAAAAAGAAGAAAAAGTGCACTTACATTTATTATTCAATGCATTGCGCCGGGAATTAATGCCTTCTTTTTAGAGACGGTATTCGCATTTCTTGTTTTTTTATACATTCTTAAAGTTTTCCGTTGAGAAAGATAACTCAGCTTAATTTTTATTTATTTCTCTAGAATATTGTACGCTACTCCCGATTCGAAATGCAACACGGCATCGAGAAGGGCCCCGATTCTGACGTTCGACGAAATATATGTAGTCTTTGTTTCCTTCATTTTGTCGACCGAAAGAAACATAAATTTGTATTCCTGATAACGTGGGCCGCGGTTCGCCCGAAACGACGAGCGCCGAATGAGATCGATCTTGCTCGGAGGAAAAGCGTCGATCCCCGGCAAGTCTACCGAAGATATACTTCGTCTCACCTTAGCATGGACTAACCGTGAATGCTGTGCTAGCGCGAGCGGCTAGCCTTGACTGCCGTGACTGGAGCACTCGCTGTACGAGCGCTCGTGCGGGCGCCGGGGCTTCATTCGAAGCAACTAGCTCGCGCTTTTACCACGCGCGGCTAACAATAGTCCATACTAAGGTGAGACGAAGTTTTTTTTTTATAGCTTATGCAGAAAGATCTCCCACACAATAAGACCGGGTTCATACGCTGCTTGACGCCCGCGAATCGTTTCGTTCTCTTTGTTTTTGAACGATGTGCACTATGTGTTTTTCTCCCGCCATTCGCGAAAGAAAAACCCAACCAAAAGGTCGTTTTTTTTGTTTTTTTTTTTAGATTTGTCTAGAGCTTTTTGAAATATCGCAGAAAAATATATTGAGCAGAGGTACTCCCGGTACAGTGGCCTAGCCAGAAATTTTTCTCGCGGGGGTCGGAGGCGATGGCTGGGATGTGCGTGACTTGGGAAGTGAAGCACAGAGGAAGGGGAAAAGGGAGGCGTGGGGTCTTCAGCTGCCCCCCGCGCATTTCCCCTTTCTGACTACAGAAATGTCGCGGGCGGTCAGCTGGAATGTGCGCAGAAGCTAAACAAAAGCCACGCGACCCTCGCATTAGAATTCCGCGAACTATATTACGACAAATAAAGCGATGTCTTTGCGGCTGCGTTGTTTTAATCCGGAGAAATAAAAGGGCTACATAATAAAAAAAGGTTAACAATATAAAACTAAACACAACAGAATCATCCTGACGCCACGAAGAGCCGACGCGTTTTTGGAGGCATATACGCGCTCTGGTTCCCGTCTGCGCGGGACAACAAAGACACAAGCTACGATACATTAGTCGCTTGCAAATAATACCATAATATTCCAAATATGCCCACAACAGAACCAGAATCAGATGCCGATCGAGTGCTGCAGTGCTCGGAAGAACCCCATCTCTTCATCCTTTCATTCAAAAAATACATTTTCGGACTGTCATTTTTTTTTATACAACTGAGTGGAAGTTCTTCGAAATTCGAGCACCACAGCTGTGCGTGGAGGTGTGTTCCTCGTAGTCTTTCGGTTTTCATTCTCCTAACTAATCGAGTTTTCCCCCATGCTTACGAAGTTCCCGAACGTCCCAGAACTGACGCGTGTCACACGAGACGCGATCCGTCTAGACGACGAGAGTTTCGGTATATATCCGCACAATATACTCGTCCATATCTGCCCAGACGGATCACCTTGTCTTCTATTAGCCTCCGAATACACGGCAGCTTGTTCCTATACCGAGACCCATCCACCAGTCTCCAGATGGAAGGCAAGTTAACTCAATCGCTTTCCAAAGCCCCCGCGTCAACTGCACGTTTCGCAAGCCTGGGATTAGACCGAGGCAGTCGAGCTCCACGCAAACGGGGTGTCGGCGAAACTTGCGCAATAGATCTCTTTCAAAATCGAAGCGATCCTAGCGGCGTAGTGCCGTGCAAACCACTTGGGTACCCCTTGGTCGCAATTTCGGTTTCGATTTGCCGACCTCACTTCGCGACATCCCGTCACGATCAAATACAGTTTTTTTTTCTCTCTTTTATATGTGGCTTTTCTTATGTTTATAATAATGCAGGTGTACCTACCAATACAAATAAAATTCTAAAAAACGTTTTCCTAAATGCCTTAGCATTAGTGTTTTTGTACGTTCGCTGACATGGACTGGTTTGGAGGACACGTAAATAAAGTTCGCAACGTCGCCACGGGATGGCGCCACCGCCCCTATTGGATGTGGCAACTGGCTAAGAAACAACGTCTGCAAGTGCCGACAGATGGCGGCGGGGTGGATATTTCGATAGGGTGCCTACATGTCTGTCTGTCTCAGGGTGAAGACATCCATTGTTGCGCTGAATCTGTCAGAGCGTGACGCTCTCGCGCACTCGGTGCGTGACCTGGGCGCTAAAATGGCGTCTATGCATTAGCCAAAGCTACGCGCTCGAGCTGAGTGACACCGTATTGCGCGCACTTCAAAATGCATAAAAAAACGATTGGGCGTAAAAATGGCGGAGATGTCACCACTCAAGCAAAAGCGCGCGCTTGTATGAAGGCACTCTATATTTCGATAAAGCCTCTTCAGGTTTTAAAAGCAGCGCAAGGTGCGTCGATGCAAAGACCCATGCAACGTGCATTCAAGCCCTTGGGAAGATCATGGCGGCACAGCGCAGCACTGAGCTAGTTTTCAGACGCCATGTTCTTCCCAGAAGTGGCGCGCGGCACGTGTCACGAGCATTTCCACAACAATGAAAGGTGGCACTTTTAAGTATTTGAGGGGCTTTTTATTTCGAGAGGCTTGGCGATAGGACGTATAGTGACGGAAACCGCACTGGATTTGTTAATTACAGAGATGGACGCCGGGACGTAGCACCTAGAAACCAGAGATCGCCGGCGACGTGCCCCTTCGCCAATTTCGGCTCCGCGCTAGAGGATGGCGGGTGTATCACTGGGGCGCGAGTTAACCCCCCTTCCCCGTTCACGGCGCTTTGCAGCAACTGTCTGTGGGTGGCTCATTACAAAATATTAACCCACCTTGAGCTAGAGTAACTCTATAGGTTCTGCTTGTAAAGCCACAGTATCGCGTTCCTTTTCCTTTCGCCACCAACTCCGTATTGGCGGAAAAGCGGTCACGTGCACAAAGCTAGATCCGACCTTCGTGAGGAAAAGCGACCTTGCAGGGGCCGAGTTTCGGGCCGATCATGTTTCTAGCTTCGCGCTTGCGAAATTATACATCCTACACTAAAATGGAACGAACAGGAAGGTTCCTTGACCATTCAACATTATGTGTAGTCACTGGATACAGTATAATCGCGTTGTTTTACATCGCGAACGATGTTTTAAAACATGTTTTCAAAGTCTGGGAAGAGTGACGACACGGAGGACGATCGCGTAGCTCGGGCTCTTGCAGAAGTGACGGTCGCTTCCCTCAGTACGGCCTTGGATCCAACATGACCGTCCTGAAAGCACCATTGCGGTACTCTGCTCCAGGCGGAGCATATACAGTTACTCTACCTTGGGCCACCCGTACACGACGCCTCGCGGCGCCCCGCCGGCGGCCCAAGCACGTATGCTTGACCCTCGTCCCCCACTGCACCTTGGTTGCTATAGCAACCGAGGTGCAGTGGGGGACAGCGGGGCTAGGGCGTACTTGTGTTACGTTGCCTCTTCCCCCTGGTGAAAGCAGACCAGGTGTTACGTTGCATGCGTCGTCGCTCTCTAGAACCAGCCAATCATGTGCGGCAGCCGTCCTTCATGCACACGCTAGGTAAACACACACCTGGTCTGCTTGCACCAGGGAGAAGAGGCATTTCGGGAATGTTCACCCTGCGGAAAAGTGCTGACCGGTAAACAGAGTTACCGGACCGGTGGACAGAGGGCGCTGATCAGAGTGTCGAACCGAAATTTTTATCGGTTCGGTTCTGGTTCGGGTTCACGGCTTTCGGTTCAGTTCCGGTTCAGTTCCGGGGAGCAAAAAATAACGGTTCAAACCGGTTCGAACCGGTTCGAACCGGTTTGAACCGCTAAATTGAGAATATATTTTCCGCATTGTTCTTGCAATATACACCATTTACGCCGTGAAACGATTAACTATATAGTTTCTTCGATCGTCCCTGCAATTTACTTTTGTTTGTTAGGCAGCAAAAGTATGAAATTCAGTTATTTAATTTCGACACAAAAGTAGAAGAAAATCTACATTAACGTACGTTACGTCGTGTTCATACGACTCAACATCCCTTTGTTTACTAGTAACATATATTTTACCTGAATCAAAATGTTTAAGTACAAGAGTAAAGAGTTGAGCTTGTTGGTACATACATGTAAATAGATCAGCTTGAAATTTAGAACTATACTGTATTTTCTTGTCCTTTCTTCGTGTTTAAGTAAAATTCTAAAATTCAAGCTGATCTATTTAGACGGCATAAAATGTTGTCGCGAAGTGTGGTAGGTCGCCTAAAATACCCGTGATTAGTACAACTTTGTGTCGCAGTATTAAAAGTGAAATCGTGATTGTGTCCTTGAACTAAGGAATTAATTACATCACATAAAATTATGAAATGAGCACCTCGTGGCCATATTTATCATGAAATATGGTTTACGAAATACGCTTCACAATATATATGTATATGATGACGACACAACTGAGCTAAAAGCAATGAAACTTTCAAAATGTCACAAAAGTTTAGGATAATTCCTTTCAGTCTTTTTTTTTATAGAAACACCGAGCGGAAATCGAAATGCTTGCTGTTCTAACCAAACATTGTTTGCACTCAGCACCGCATGCATGCGACTAATCATGCATCAAGGAGTAATTGCAATTGTTCACTCTAATCTATACGCACCTTTGCATTCAGATCGAATCTGGCCTAAAATAGCGCTTGCTCAAGTGAACATTTTCTTATACAGGATAAGCTGGCATAGCCTGGCTGTGGAGGTTTGTTCTTGACAAGATGCCGGTCAATTTAATTTGCAAATGAGCATCACCCTTGCTAATTGATGATTTTAACGCGATACCGTTAAGGAGCTCATGTCGCAGAAAAGCCGATGTCGGTGGCGTGACTGGAAAATCCTGATTGGTCGATAGGGTCATGACGTCTGAGCTACATGCCCTCGCGCAAGAATTTCAAACAACCCACAATGCCCACGTGAAACATGACATCACGCGTGGAATGAGAGTGATTAAAACATGACATGTAATGCGAATTAAAGGTCGCCGTATGTCTCAAACGATTTCACTTTTTAAAGTAATTACTTTGCCTTAAAAAAATTAAAAATTTTAGGCAGGATTCGACCCCACGACCCTTCGGTTGCGAGTCAGGCACTTTTGACTAGGCCACGCGAGGCACGCTTGCGCGGCAAATGAGAATGCGATGCAAACGAGGCCCGTTAACGGTATCGCTTTCCACTTTTAAAGGCGAAGCTTAAGCGTCCTCCAAGATTCATTTTTGTTAAGTAAAACGAAGTAGTATTTCACGTTCTACTCGACATGGCAGCTACTTAATTGGACACTTTCTGACGGTTTGCGTGCGTAATCGTCATAGTTCCGCCGCGCGCCACTGTTTACTTTCTTTTTGTCCAGCTTACAGACACATAAAAGTAATGTTCACCACGTAAAAGAGGCAATAACAGACTTCTATATGTTTGAGAAGTTATATGTGTGAGGAACACATAGTTATTTAAATTAGCTTCAAAATCAGAAATGTGTGTAAGGCGCCGTCCCGTATCCCTTACAACGTGCCTGTCGAGGATAAAAACGCCGGAAACGATTGGCAGAACACCTTTCAGATAATTTGGGGGGCATTGCTTTAGGGTGGTCAGCCCTTTATTTATGTTGTCAAATATTCAGTTAGTAATCAAATATATTTTTATAATGATCAATAAATTTTACTTTATAAAGTTCACATAACCCCTTGCGACCGACGCGGAAGGACGATACTCGAAACTACGCGATATGTGGAGCCTGCGTAAAAGTGTTTTTCTGTTTGCTGATTGGCAGTGTAAAATATCGGCTTGCAGGGTACGCCAAAAAGGACTCTGTGCTCACATGATAGATTGGAAGTCAAATGCACGAAATGTTCAAAAAGAGAGAGATAATTAATGTTATTTTTCTAAATAATCCCTTACAGAACGACTTACTGCCAAAAGAGATGCGTAAAGATGCACGCCATGAAATTCATAATTTTACATAAATAGCGCAAAGGACAGACGAATATTCCTAAAATCTTAGTATAAATCACATTTCATCAGCTTGCATGAGCTCGAAACTTCGCTAGGTACAACCTCGGGAGGCTAATGTTTTATTCGGTTTTACCTGCACTTGTTTTGGGTCCTCACTTTACAACACTATGTTTGAATAGTCATGCGCTCTAACATTTCTCTAGGCTGCCATATATCATCGCGAGACTGTTATAAATAATGCACAACTTTACAATTAGGACATCTATTGCTAGTGTTGCGAACATCACATTTCACCAGAAAGCTGAACTGTTTAACATTGTATGCACGGGACGTCATCACACTATAGGCTGGTGGTCATTGTGATTTCTTCTTGCTGAGAAAATCGAATTCGATGGTGCAAAATTGCACGCTGCAGGAGGTTCAAGCTCAGTGAAAGCCAAGTATTTGAAAGGCACGTATTATTATTCTTAGTTCATTGTCGTGAGGAACGGCGCGAACGTCTGGCACGACAAAAACATGCTTTTTTAGCAAGAGAGTTTTTGCAAACAAAGTAGTTTCCGGGGTAACGCTTTTTGGTGTGCGCCAAAGATGTGGGGAAGAGGAACCTTTACAACACAGTATGTTTTTAAAACTAACTCCCCCTCCCCTCACACACACACGCACACACACAACACTTCTTTTTACAGCGGAGCTGTTAAGGTCTAGTTTTTCCAGTATGATACTAAATGATGACACTAAACTTTGGACAGCTACCGCTATCTATAAGTGACGACGGCAACCAGACAAACGGCTGGCCGGTTGTCTGGTTGCCGCCGTCGCGCATTGATGGTGGCAACCTCTCCAGCCTTTGCACTCTGGCTTGCCGACTTGCGGCCGGCCATTACTTTATTCCCACCATAGTACAGCTTCGCTGGTCTTCCTTCTTCACCAGAGTGGAAAGGCTGAAAGTATTCCTGAGGAATTGCCTCCTCCGTTCGTGTGTGCTAATTCAACAATTTTGTTTTTCACTTGTTAACTGCAACCCTTCATTGCTTTTATTTTGCACTCCGTGAAGTTTAAAAGGGTCATAAAACAATATGGGGTTGGAATGTTCATGACTTTTCCGAGGCGTACTGGTCCTAGTCTGCATGGCCCAAGTATACTCGCACAGGCCGCCACTGATTCAGACGCTTCTTTGTCGCGGTGAAATTGTGAGGATAAAATGAGACTATTTTTTTAGTCTTGCCTTCGCAAAGATTGATGTCGTAATTGTGGGATCAAAACCACCCGCCTAACGACAGTCGAGCGCGGCTCATGGATGGGACAGGAGAACTGCGTGAGCACTCGTACATTCGGCTCGTAACAATCAATGCCCCTGCGGACACTTGGGTAGTGGCTCGTATCCAACCACTGCGGTGATGAGAATAGCCGAATTCTTTTAACGTTAATTGGCGGCATAAGATAGGCACCAGGCCACGATGCTGCTTCTGGCTCCGAGTTGAGGGGATGAACGATGCTCATATTTTTCTAATATTTTGGCGACTGCCTTTGCCTAGAAAAAGAGCAAAGCCAAGTTCAATCAGTTATTAACGTTAGGGAGTGATCCTGAGTAATGTTTAGTGATGTATGGAAATATTTTTATAGCTCCTTTAAGCAAAATACAGAGGGGGTCGAAACTTGGGCAATAACTTGAGAACGACGCTCGTGTGGGACTTACAGCGACTGCCATGTTCGGCTGTCCCTCTGAGGTCACTAAAATCTTTTTTTTTAGGTATTCCTTCCGTACACACATGTAGCTTTATGTAACGTCATATTAATAAGTTGCATTTATTCATTTCAATACTTCTATTCTCGGGGACATCTTTCGGATGCAGTTCAGCAATAACGAAAAAATGTTTGGGTGCCTCAATGATGTAAAATTGGTCTTGAAACATTTTTTTGTACTTTCAATAAATACTGTTAACAAGTAACCCCTGACGTTGATAGCTTGCGAAAACATCCATTAGTTTCCCCCTCCACGTAATAGCAGATGCAGAAAATATAAAGGAAAGAGACAGCTGTCGATCCCCTCCTCAACTCGCCATTTGAACAAGCACCCACCTGATCTGACGCTAATTATATACCGTCAGTGTTCATCATAGTTATGCCCTAGGCGGCAAGGGCTTGGAAAGCAAAAGCTTGGGCTGAGCTTCAGATATTGTTAGAATTGGGCTATTATCATATTTAATTGACATGAACCGTTATCTGAATGTTTGGCGATGCTGATTGTCATGAACCCGAGCACTCGACTAAAGGTTTTGAAAATCGCTTACGTCACGGTGTCACGTCACTCTCGGTACAAAATCGTGATGTCATGTTACGTCACGCTGTCAACAAGGTTAATACATCTAGTGACTTCCTTAAATTAAATCGAGTTGACGCGGTGAGTCACGTGACGTCACGAGGTCACGTGACATTACTTGACAACATGTATTGACATCATGACGTCACGTGACAACGTGACAATGGTTAATCATAGTGCCAATACAAAAGCGCCACGAAAACCCACAATTTACCATACATTGCAATTCTGTATATGACGATTTGAACAATAGATAGAAATACAGCAGCCAATTTTTTATTCCCATATGTTCATTTTGTGATACCAAAAAAAATTAAAAAATTGTCTTGAACCGTTTTGAACCGGTTACCGTTATATTTTTTTCGGTTCGGTTCCGGTTCAGTTCCAAGATGGCGGCGAAGATTTCGGTTCGGTTCAGTTCCGGTTCGGCTAAAAATAACGGTTCTGTTCCGGTTTTCGGTTCGGTTCGGTTCCGGTTCGACACCCTGGCGCTGATACACGCCGCGCCATAAGGAGGCTTCAATTTGGTCGGTTTCGTTTTAAGCGGGCTTGTGGCGGTGTTAATGTTTTATGTCGTTTTCGTTTAGTTTTGTGATAAAAATGTATCCCTTGTGGTATAGAAGCAGTGTTGGCGGGTACGCGCTAGAAGTAACGGCGTTTCTGGTAACGTGTTACTTTTTTCAGTATCGTAGTAACGTACTGGCTACTTTTTCGAAACAGTAACGGATAACGTACTTACGTTACTTATTTCAAGTAACTTGTAACGTAGTTACGTTACTCGTTACTTCTTCTCAAAACTGAAAAAAATATACTTTTTTTCCGTGCTTTTGTCGCCATGTGAATCTTTGAGTTACTTTGCATTTCATTTGCGTTTTTTCCTGTCAGTATTTAGGTGAAACCGTAAAAAAAGATGAAGTAATTATGTTCAGTTTCTAGATGAACATAATGTTTCTTGAAATATGGCACTTATTCATATCTGTACCGTCAAAACACCAAAACGTCTTAATTTTTATTTAAAAAAAGTAACGCAAAAGTAACGTGCGTTGCTTTTTATCGGTAAGGGTAATACGTTCCTTTCATTTTGAGGTATCGTAGGTCCGTAACGCGCTACTTTTATTGGCAAATAACGAGTAACGTATTTCGTTACTTTTTTTTGCGGTAACGCCGACAACGCTTCATCGAACCAATCATACAGTTGTAATTGGCCACCTTGAGAAGAACTGCGGCTAGTTACGAGACTAAATTGTGGACATTTTTACGAACATCTTCATCTGATCATGTTCTTCGTTCGGCCAGGTTCGGCGACGAAACGACTGAAAGGATGCCGCGGGGGAGGATTGCGGTTGGCCACGGCCATACTGGACGTACCCGCTGATAGTTTTCCATAAAATAAACTAATGAGGAGACTAATGCATGGAGTCACAGTGAAAAAGCAGGTCGACTTCAGCCAAGCTTGGCTGAAGTCAAATGCCAGGCAACACTTCATGGGTTTGCGTAGACAGATATTTCTTTGTTAGAACTTTGAACAGGTATGCTTTTTACTACAGCGGAGTCGAGAGTAAATCCGTTATCGGCAACGCTGCACTCGAGTGATTTCCATGAAAACGGCTTCTTTTCCGCGTCACATGTCGCGTGCCTCAGGCGCTTGTGTCAGGCACTCACAAGCTGTCTTTAAAAAGGTAGTGCAACGATTTTAATGTTGAAGGAATTCGCAGGTTTTATTTTCTATATTGTTTCTTCAAGCAAAAGTGACTAAAAACGCGTCACTTTGCCCCGAAAAACTGCGATTCCGTTGCGTGATCGCAAAGAACAAAACGAATTATTTGCTGATCTGCAACCGCGTGTGGCGGTTACGGAAACTACGCTGACAGCGTCATACGCGGAAGTCAACAAACCTGTCCCCCTCCGCTGCTACACTCGCCGTCACCGCAGTGGCGAACCGTCCTTTGTGTCGATTGCTCGCCGCGACCTTCGACGATGCTAGTCCTTTAAAAGTCGACAATCGCGGAGGAAGCAGCTTGGGTTTCTGAAGAAAGAACCCAAGGGGAAACCACGTGACCCTTCAGAGTACGCCACTAGAAAGGCGACGCGGGAGTTGAGAAGCACTTTGACCTTCGATTTGTTTCATTTTTTTTAAAATAAAAACTAGCGCCAAAGTTTACAAATTGTTGCACGCCCCTTTAAACGTTTTTCATCCGCGGGAAGCACTACCCTTTGTGTCTAAAAAAAATAATAATTGTATTGTATTGTATTGTACTTTTATTTCAGACGAAAACGTCTGTGGGGCAAGGGTAAAACAAGGCATGCTTGTCTTTTGACAGGACCCCAGCCCCCGGTGTTTACAGCACTCAGCAGAGAAAATAGACCAAAAACAAAAAAAAATCTTTATCCTCTGTTTTTTTTCTTCATAAGTATCACATACTTATGAAGGATAAAATATCAATTTGGCTTAAAAATTTGAAAATAGAAAATACTGGAGTACAAGCGCAGGTCCTGAAATGTTTGAGTTATGGTGGGGTGTGTATTTAGGGAGTCCGGAATGAGATAGTAGGGTTGCTGGAAGCCATAATTAGTGCGGACTTTGCTTTTATGTAATGGCTATGTCGTAAACTGTAATTTCTGGAAATTTAGGATACATGTGAATACATGCTAAAAAAGTGACTGGTCCTGTCCAATTTGATGGAAAATATTATACATTTTTAGGAGCAGAATTTGATCTATAGTTAGTATTTTTAACACCTAGAAGTGAAGACATTGTGTGATCATATTCTTTTTGGTTCCCAATAAACCGGACAGCTTATTTTTGCACTAAAAAAAACGTATTTATATTTGTTCGTCTAGTTGTTACCCATACCATTATGCAGTACTGTAGATGCGAATGAACAAGTGAGTAATAGAGTTGCAATTTTCACCACTTTGGTAATAGTCCCCAGAGTTTGTTTATACTTCGTTTCAGCTTGGGTCCAGACGCAGCCGATGCTACGAGCGCGAGAGTGTGGCCCTGAACAGTGCTTGCATTGCACGAGCGCGCGTGCTTGGCAGGGACGCTGAAAGCCCGGAGTTCGCGCTTGTAGCATCGCCTGCGTCTGGACCCAAGCTGAAACGAAGTATAGTGACACAATCTTCCTCGATTTACGGCATCTTATTTTGTGGATGTGGGGAAGTCAAATTAAGGGTTTCTTCGAACTTAAAAAAATATTTAAGTCATATAGAACAGGCTTATTCTATGGCCTAACTAGAACATATTTTGCTTAACCCGTGTTAAGAAGCAGATATAAACTGTGTTCAATTGGGTGTCTTTAAAAAATGAAAAAGATTGAATGACTGTTTTGAATTTGTTATGAAGGCAGAGCACGATGTTTTCAAGTGACCCCTGCGTTGACTATATTTGCCTTCTTCTTTAAGATCATAACTGCGTGATCATAAATATACCTTGCACTTCTTATTGCGCCACTAACACTTATCTACATACTCATTATGCGCCAGTGCTAACGCACCACGGTGCAAATAGTCAAAACGTGTTACAAAATCAAGTGCATAAAATGTGCACACAATGATGACATGTAGTTATGTAGTAATAATAAGTATCAGACAACACTTCTCAAAGCAAGGCAAAAAAAAATCGCAGTAAAACGTGACGAAAAACACGAATGCAACGCCTTCACCAAGGCTCGGAGGGGAGAGAGGAGCGACGAGATGAAGTCACCTTGTGGCGGCAGCCTCAGGTGATTCCAAGATGGCAGCGCCCATGCGATGAAGCGTGGAAAGGTCTATATAACCGCCTCGCGAAACGCTAACGAATTTCTTCGAGATTCAGCTTGGTGGCCGCAGCGATTTCAACCCTTTTTTTTTTTTAAATTATCTTTGGAGGCGGGGGCGTGTCAACAGGACTACGAAGGCACATAGAAGAAATATACTGGGTCGCTCATAATGTCCCATCTTCTCCTCAATGTGCTTTTTAAATTATCCGTGAGCCGGGAGGGACATCGCAGAGGGTGTGGGTTACAGGTACAGATACAAGAACACAAACAACACATTTTCAGAATGCAATAATTATATGTTAATAAGTTACTACAATATTGCCATTGTTAAGGCAGATTTAAAAGCGACGCCTAACAAACGTAGTTGCACCGATGCTGGAAGGTGATTACAAGAAAGCGTAGTTCGGTGTATGAGGGTATGAATGAATTGTGAAAAGCAGTAGTTCTACACGATGGTACGCCGATCTTATGTTGTTTATTGAGACGGGGTGATACGTATAGAGGGAGGTATTAGTAGATTTTTACGTAAAGGAGGATTATGATAGATTTTGTGGAGCAAACACAAACGAAGTCCTTTACGTGATGCGAGGTTAGGCAGGTTCGAACTACAGTTCATAGATGTTACGTTGACAGTGCGATGATAATTAGCAAGTATGAAGCGAACATATTTATTTCGAATTTCTTCGACTGCCTGTGTTAATATGTCACTATCGGGGTCCCGAATTGGGGAGGCACATTCTAGTTCGGAGCGAACAATAGTCTCGTAGAGATGTAGCTTTAGAGACATGAGGATGGACGGAAGGTTTCATTTTATGAAGTCCAACAAATTGGCATTACATCTTTTGAATTGAATATTAATTTTCCGAGACAAGTTAAATAAAACATGCACAATAAAATATGAACCATGAAAGTTGAACGATGAAATATGAATGATGAAATACGAATAAGCCCCGGCACGCCGTACTGCTACTCCTCGCGAAAACTAGGCAGGTCCTTATGGCCGCTGGATTTCCGTGTTTCAACGGGGGCTCTAATGAAGGTGAATTGGTGCGTTGCAAGCTAGCGCTGACTCGATCTTCATGCAATGCTGAGTGCATTGCATGAAAATGTGTCGTCAACGGGGCAATCAAATTCGAAACCATGTCACTCCTCTCCATGGCCAAAGAGGTACCATAATCGAACGCGCGCAGTGTTACATGCAGGAATTTTTCCGAAGTAGTCTATTGCAAGTTCCTCAATCTATTGTCGCTATTAAGAGGGGACAATACCTTAAAAATGATTTTTGTACTTTTCTAATTTTTATGTATTGTGGTTCCACAACTCATGGTGCACACTTCTGATAATCATTATTGCAGTATCTAAAATGTTTCAGGAGAAATAAAACATTTTCAGTGAGCCGGCGATGCAAAATCATAAGTTTTGCAATTGTGAAACATCGACTTTTCCTATTTTCTAACTGCTGTTGCTTTGCGCCGGTACACTATAGAATGATGTTTATACTCTCGCTGGAAAGGGTATTTCTTCGCAGTTTCAGTACAGTCAACATCTTTGTTTGAGAGTGAACGCTCTTTGGGCAAGAGCACCACAGAAGCCAAGCGTTCACGTGGAAGAGGCTATGCACATGGACAAGAATCGGAAAGCCCGTCCTGACTGAACAGAAAACGGAAACTAAAACCGACATTCGTTTATAGAAAATCACGTGAGTTCATCTGCTTTGCTTTTTGATGATGCTTGCCCCGCCCACAATTGCTGACACTGGTTTGCGTGTGCAAGCATATTTAACTCCTCACTCGTTTTACAATCAATGTCCATATGCCGAGAACAAAACTGCATTCGAAGAAAGCGCTCGAAGCTCAGACTCACTCAGCAAATCCTTGCAGGAGATAGGGGTGCAAGCAGAAGGCACCGCCTATGCTTTTGGTGCCTTTTAGTTGCCACCACCACCCGTATATCATATGTAGTGGTGTGAATTGATTTATTATTCGCTGCGGATGTTTATGAACTGAAATATAATGAGGAATGCGGCTAGACAGTTATTTTCTATTTAAATAACGTTCGTATTACTGAAATGGGGAGTTTTGATTAGAAGGAAATGGCCCTTTATTTGGAGCACTTTTCAAATTCATACTCTGCGTAGAAAAACGCAGATTTCAGGGTCAAAAATAGATAGCCTCCTTTCCCATACGTTCTAGTTGAGGCTGAAGCTTGGAAATATTCAATGTTTTGCAGCAATTTTACAGGATAGATTTCCTTGCTAAGCGAGGCGACTGACATCAACAGCTGTATGCCCCCTCCTGTAGCTGATCTGAAAATTATCCTATGGAGGGAAGCTTCACACGGTGCACTTAGGGAAGGAGATGAATAGACCCTCCCAATTTTATCAGTATTGAGCGAGTGGTTTAAAAGTTCACACTTGAAGGTGGTGTCACCCCTGAAAGACCGACGTATATAATAGCCTTCCGCCTTGCCGAGTACCATACGCCGTTTCGCCTTACGACGAGCCGCCGACGCTACTGGCCATCGAAGCCAATCCAATGCAGTGTGTCAACCGGGAGGGACCCAGCGACGCACGAAGCGCGTAGTTACGTGATATTTTTTCACAGCTCTGGATTCGCTGAAATATGCTTGTAGCGTCCGCTGTGATCCATCCTCAGGCGAAGAGGAGTATAGTTGCCGGTTTTATTCTTTACATCCTTTCTTGCGTATATCCTTCGCCCCTTCATCCGAAATCCAGCGGAAGTGAGTCCCCACAAACAGAAAGGAAAGCAATCTTCGTCGTTTCGGGAACAAAAACAAAACAAAACCACAAAAAGGCTCCTTTTTCTTTTTGAGGCAAGGGGAAAGGGGGGGGGGGGGGGGCGTTGTTGGAACGCATATAAGCGTGAAACTGATAACAGGCCACTGGTTTATCCT
Source organism: Ixodes ricinus (assembly GCA_037355805.1). NCBI lineage: Eukaryota > Metazoa > Arthropoda > Arachnida > Ixodida > Ixodidae > Ixodes > Ixodes ricinus. The sequence goes on from JAZHYW010052212.1 coordinate 45,469, forward strand.
GAAAAGTTTTCTTTCGGAAACTGAGGGATTGCGGGTCGACATCGCTATACTTGCGAAACCGGCAGCAGACGCTGTCTGGTTTATGCTATCCTTTCACAGTCCTCTCACTAAGCTGCTGGGGTTCGAATCTCCTTCGGGGAAATCAATTTCGCGGCCGAATCAAACGACGCAGTCATCGGTGAAAAGACGGCGGATGCGCTTTAACGATAAACGTGTTTCTTACGCGGTAATGGCACTTAACTATCTCCTTGTCGGCTCGCCCGATTCACTTCTATGTTTTAACAACGTATAAAAGGTGAGATCATGACTTTGGTGTGGAGTCCTAGCAAGCCCCTGGCTTTGATTAATGTTCCCAAGTTGGTTTAAGGTCTCTGCGTCTGCCTCTGTCAAAATGTATTTTTTTCGTCCGTCTTGGATATAAGCCGTAAAACGGATGAGTCGCCACAAAAACAACAACCAGACTTTTCTCTACTGCATTGTTGCGATCAGAGAGGTTTCAGACTTTCTTGACCCACTACCGACATTTTAATAATAACCAGTTTAAGTCGCAGCTTCCCCCTTACTCGCGCCGAATCTTATATATATATATATATATATATATATATATATATAGAGATTCTTCGTGCATTTTTGAAGAGATACTGGGACGTAAGTTTTGAATCTGTCTGATTGGTTATGGTGTGAATAAGGTGGGTAAGCACATGAAAATAAAACAAATATACAGTAAGACATTGAACAATAAGAAACCAACAGCGATAAACCCCAATTGGGTCTGAGAAACACTGCTTATCTTTTTCAAATAAACGTAAGCGAGACAAAGGAAGTCATCATTCTGACTTCCACCACGTACACTCGCAATTCAAATCACAAGGGAGTTTCACCGGAATGCTCCGGTGTCAAAGGCGCAACACGCTTTACAGAAACTCGGAAAAAGGAACATCTTCGGAGTCTGAGAGCGCGGCCACCGACATTTTACTGAGTCATGGTTTCTTCCGTGACCTGTACAGCTGCCCTGAGGAAATAGACGCCCTGTGCTACGCTCACACGTTAGCGTATACTACAGAACAGCGTACGCAGCTCTGCTAACAACGTTCTCAGAATTAACCAGACAGTTGTTCGTGTAATATTTAAGGGGCTGTTGTTGATCTTGCTTCTGACGAAATGTCAACAGAGAAGGTTTCTCTCCACCATGGTATTATTCTCGAAAGCAGTTCGCGTAAGTCATCACTAAATAGGTTCTTGAATTTGACCTAGTAATTGAAGATGGGAGTTTCCGTAAGGAAGACCGACGTTCAAATATATCCGCCCGAATTCGGTTGAAACCAGGCTATGTTTTCTTATCCCTGCTGTTCAACCAGATCTCCGCTTCTACGAGCAAAAGAACAGCACATGGAGCTTCAAATCCCCGAAGAAGCTTCAAGAAGCTTCTTCGGGGATATGTGGTGACCAAACCATAACATAGGCACCTCGAAGTGCCCCCATTTGGAGGATAAAACGCAAAGGATGTAACGAAAACGGACCAAATGCGGCGTGCCTAATCGAGAAGGGCGCTTTGAGAATGATCTTTTTGAAGGTCAAATGAGAAGGTCGAAGCGAAAACAGGCTCAAATGAGAACCAAATGAAAAACGAGTGTTCGGTGTTATCGCGTCATCAACGTTGAACCGTTCTGTTCTGTTTCACGCAAAGCCAAAATAACGCCGCGTGGATTACCTCTGCGTCGTGTACACTATTGTTCCTGGGTATGTATATATATATATATATATATATATTTTTCCCCGTGGCAATGAGGGTAGTCGGAACGGTCACCACGGATTGAGTTTTGAGTAGCCATTTTAGAAGTTAGTCAGCTATAATCACAGGCAGGACGATAACGGATGGGCAGCGTCTCCTTCAAATGCCTGACCTCCAGCACGGGCTCACTGCTTTTCCTCGTGCCTCGGCTGCGTGCCCGGCGCTAGCGAGACGCCGAAGCCTTATCTGAAGCTAGAAAGCTCGCCCCGGAGGCTGGGAAATTGAAGGACCCTTCCCGCTGCTCTAACTCTGTTGGTGACTCTGAGCGAAATCGCCAGCGAGGGAAAACAGAGTCAGCTTTGTGCGTGGAAGAGAAATCTATGCTCATTTCGATTTTTCCATAATCAGACTCGGAGCGGGCGGCACATAGGAGAGGGTACCCGCTATGCTCTACAGATAGGCGCACTCGCCATTGCGCATGCGCAGTGACGAGTCTGTCGTTACGTAGAGCGGCGAGGGTGCACAATAACTGCTAAACAAAAACTTCCCATTGATAATTTGAGTTCTTTCTTCGACGCGTCGACGAAATGCAACAGACTGCATATTCCTCCCCGAGCCACAAACAAGGAGAAAAACAAAATTCCCCCGTAAAATGTTAACAGTTAAAATAAATTAAAGCATAATAAGACAGAAGCCAATAACGTCGAGGAACACATTTTAAGGAAGTGAACGCCCCACGGAGCCAGCGACACGAAGAATCAACAGGGATTCCGTGTTTCCCGTCTCTCTCTTTTCTGGCTCTTTCAGTGAAGGGTTTCCAAGCGGCGCAAAGGCCCGTACTAAGGACAGTCATTAAGGCGGCACAACCGGAATTGATTTGTGAACGAAGGCGTCGTTCGTGGGCCCCTTTGTCGGAATTCATTCCCTGCCGTCTGATTGTTGCCATTGCTGCCATTGTACGATAGTGGGACAAGAGAGGCAGTTGTACGCTGCGCTGACAGAGAAATTGCCTCGGCACCGAAGAGTGTAGCTCGAGTTACGTTTTCAATTTGGAAAACGGGTATATTAGTTTAACGACATAGGTATTATCTGGGCGCAAAGCAAAATGACACCAGAAGTACTAAACAAACATGCAGCCATACACGAAGGGAAAAAAAAATTCGAAAGGGCGGGATCTGGGGCCACGCGTACGCTCTTGTGGACGCTTAGTGCGTCTGGCCATTTTGCGAACGAGACGCACATAATAGAACACGGCTCGGTGGCTCAGAGTGCTTTTGTCGTCCACGAGTTGGAGCAAGAGCCTCACTATATCCGTCCCTCGTCCCTCTACAACTGACTTTTCATCCGGTACATAGTTCCATCCGTATTCGAGTCAAGAAACCATGCTCTTGTATTACTTTTCTTCTAAACAACAATCTCTTATAACTACAGACATCGCCACAATTACTAACCATAGGCGCTTTGCACACGCGCCAGATTACAGCCGCCATTGCTGACCTTCTCGTGTCTTATCGAGATATCGAGCGACTGAAGGGGGCGTTGACGAGCCTTCACTAAGGCTCAATGCTGGGGACAAGGACACAGTCGAATCTATAAAGCGGCCAATAACCATGTAATGCTGTCGTAGTGATAGAGAAAAGTGGTCAAAATAAAATGAAACAGAAACGTGGAGGTCGGTAATGGCGGCGCCCATGCACAGCTTCTGCAAAGCGCCTACATCCGTTCGCCCCTAAGCTGACAGTAAAGGGAAGGGGGAAGGGGGGCAACGCGTGCGCCGCACCGCTCAACCGCCTCCCTTTCATCACCTGACCTCGCTCTCCGCGCGTCGGTATGGGCGAGAAAATGATCACGGGAGCAAAGATGAGCGTTTGACCATTCCCAACTTTCTTGGACATCAACGCCTCGGCGCACTAAAATGAAAATTTCAACTAAACAACAAGAAACATTGCTATGTTCCCCGGGAATATTTTAAATGCCAGTTATAAAATGTTAATCAACAGTAATTCAACTTTTGGACGCGTATAGTTTTTACTCCCGGCTCTACAAACTTGCTTGCATTGAGTTCAATGGACCCCATTCACTAAATTAAAAATTTTGTTTTTTTCTTGACAAAGGAGCCTAACGTTCCCGACGCCTGTAATTGCCTGGGTATCATAAAAGGCAAATCAATTAGAATTTTGATATTTCCTCGGTCACTTTTTGTTCTACGGAATGTCCCAGAAACTTGGTCATGTGGCCTTAAACCGGGTCACACTGCTCACACTTCATACGAAAGACAGTCTGAAAGTCTGCAAACACGAGTCACCGCAATATCCGTTGTTCGAATGCCACGTGCCAAGTTTTCTCCTTGAGTTCAAAGCCATGTGGCATTCGAGCACAAGTCTCGCAGTGACTCGCGTTCGGTATTATGCAGACTGTCTTTTTATTATGTATAAGGAGTATTCACTGGGCGCCATATTTGTGGGTGATGTCTAGAGCGCATGCTCTCAACGAGCCCATTAATAGGCTGCTAAGACCGGCAATCTTCAGGGTGCGAAATGCACGTTACAAGAACTGTGGAAGCTCGCCATCAGCGCGCTCAGCAGTCGTGCACACAGCTGTGGCCACCAGTGAATACTTCCTATGAGCAGTGTGACCCCGGCTTTACGAGCACGTAGCTTCCACCGCACTGTCAGCGTGAGTGTACACGAGTTAAATGCGCGAGAGCGTCAATTAATGCGGGCGAGTGCTGAATAGGCGAGCGAGGGTACCTATAATCGTGTTTACCTCAAAAACCACAGTAAAAAATATAAATTGGGTTTTTCGGGGAGCATTACTGATTTACTCCTTTACGTGGTGCATCAAGATATATGTCGCTGAATTCTAAGATTAGCTCGCCGTTGTTTTATCAAGACGTAGACGTTTCAAACGCTGAAAGCATAGTTTCTTCCTTGACAACCGCATTTCGGCCAGAACTACCTCGTGCAGGGCGTGAATAATCCGCAAAACTTCTTTTTTTCCTTGGTGCGATAACTGATATTTAAATACTGTAATTAAGGCGTTTGCGAGCGACGAGACGAAACCCTGCCAGATTGCCACCAATTAAAAGCGGATAAGCCTATCTCGACGCACAGACTCATCTATTAAGCCTTCTCGTTAGCCGCCATTGCTGTTACTTTTCCGCCCCGCTATCACCCCCGTTAAACTGCAGCTGGCGTAGGATCAACCAATCCGAATAGAGAGATGGCGTCGCTATGACGGCAGGCCAGATCGCCCCGTTTCCCCCATGCGCACAAACCTATACTCACACAGCGCATTATCTTCTATGAGATAGCAAGCACGCTAAGAAATGTCCAGCGCCGTAACTATGCTCTATCAGCTGTCGGCTGTCGTTCGTCGGGTCGTATAGCGTTGGCTGCGGTCGAACCTAATGAAGTATAGAGTCACTAAAAGTCGGCAAGCCAGAGTGGAAAGGCTCGAAAGGTTGCGCCAT
>JAZHYW010052213.1:0-46377 GCA_037355805.1 Ixodes ricinus
TGGCTTTCAATAAATTTAACGTTCTGCGAAGGTGTGGACGATCACGTTCGAACTGGGGTGTGTCGCTCTAGTGAAGGCACTCGCCCCAGTCCTCCTCCCATTGATTATCTGTGTCGAAGCGGCACGACTCGTGGGTATTGCGCAAGGTAGTTTGCTGACTGCTCTCATAAATCTGGTCTCAGCCACCTACCTTGGTTACAAGGACAGAGTGTCCCACTCCCTGTTCGAGGTCTGTGTGTGCCCTAGTAGCGGCGATCGACCACGTTTTTGACACACTGGCTTGTCACCTGACGGGGACAAATTTGATGGTTGAACCCTACCAAAGATGCGCATTCCGCGATGCAAGCGTGGCGTGCCTCTAGCATCAAGGTGACATAGAGATCTTCAGTTGTCTTGCAACCAGTGTAAGCTTTTGATCTCGAGTACGGTTCTGGCACCCAGTGAGCTTGGAAGTGTTCACATGCTGTTGGGAGTCAACTGTAAACAGCTTACGCATGCTGAAGGCAGCACAACTGGGGGACATCTGTGTCTAGGGTGTCTACCAACCTGGAATTGTCGGGAAATCTAAGAGCCACTGGATATGTCAAGGGGAATCGTTGAGAAGTTGACGGGTAAATCGGTGAAAATGACAGATGAGAGTGTCACACTGATACGCAGCAATGCATCAGGATGCGGCATGCAGTGGTGTGGGGTGGTGGTGAAAACGCCTTTAATATACTATGTTTTCCGTCGCACTAAGTCACCTGTCCGAAATGACACTAGGCGGCGCAAGCCCCCCCCCCCTCCTTCCCCTCCCCTTTTCCGATTGTCTCGAGTGAATGGCAATTAGCTCCAAGAAGATAGAGTGGTGGCTCCTTGTGATGTAGTACCAAGTATCACGTGACCGCCTCTGCGCTTTGTTGCTAGCGTGCAGGTTGAGGTGTATCATTTACAATTCATGTTTGATTGGTTAGTTTGAGCCTGAGTTTGGGGTTGCGTGTAGACCCAGTTTTTTTTTTCGCTTTACTTCTCGTCAAAATTAAGCTTAAGCAGCGCGACGACAGTGGTATTGCGACCTACGGAACAGGACCCAATGAGCCAGTTCCGTTTTATTGTATTAACCACAACCAAATCGGTCATCATCGTGGCTTCGAAGGCTTGTCAGGTGACCAAACAGGTAGATTCTGGGACAGCATAATTTCCGGAGCAAGTTTTCTTTTTTCGGACTCGGAAACAGGCAGGCAGAGAAAATAGAAACCTAGTGCGAAGAAGGCCGAGCAGGCGTTGAACTTGTTATTCTGATAGCCATTTTTTTTCGCAGTTGCTCGCACGGTTTTAGAGATAAACATGAAAAATAAAGTATGTACCATATGATACAAGAATAATCCATAACGTGTTTATTTGAGCTTTACATCGAAGAAAGCAGCAAATAGAATTCACGAGTGTGTCACTGTGATGAGAGCATCCGCCACCTCCGCACAACACTGAAAAAGACAAAGGGATGACGAAGAGATAATACTCACCTTGTAACCGGAAGGTCTACATCAAGGTTCAAACCATTCATACAAAATGGGTCCACTTAAAAAAAAAAAAATTGGGTTCCACAAACATATTTATTTAATGAAGCCGCTGGTCGTGGAACAGCGAGTGACGAGCACTTTACTAGGCCTCTCCGCCCACCTTGCTAGCCTTCCCACCGACTTGAGCTGCCGCGAAAGTCGTTGGGATTGTTGTCGTTGCTTCCGGAACCCATGAATCGGGCGTTTGCTTGAAGTCGAAAGACGCGCGAAGAGCACATAGAAGTATACTCATTGGTCACACGGCAAAGTATCCAGGTGGTTAGAAGTATGCTCATTGGTCACACGGCAAAGTATCCAGGCGGTTTTGGCGGCCACGAAGCTATCGTGAAATTCCATCGTAACTTGCACACAACTTCCGATCGTTTCGCCTGGCGCATTTGAAATTCGTCCTTAGGTTTAGTCCTACGCAAGTTTTGCATAATAACAAAAACAAGATACACTTGACGAACAGTTTCTGTTGCTTCATGCTGAAGCACACAACCAAAGCGAAGCGGAGAAACTACCTGGTCTCGTCACGTGATACTTGTCACAATCGAGCGATCGCAGCGGTCCAAACTTGAAAAAGGTTATTTGGGGACACCTTGCTGTCGTTCTAGGATAGTTGGTTCAGTGTACAAAAACAGTGTGGGTCGTCGCAGAAGGTTTCTTGAGAAGTGCTTCTCAGTGCCTCGGAAGCCTTCAAATATTCGATGACTGCAGCCAAATTGGAAAGTTTCAGTGAAAGACTACATACAAATCCATTGTATCATCTTTTTTTTTTTTTCCCCATTAGTAGATTTTTTGCCAAATTATGCAAGCACCAAAGAGAAAGCTGAGAATGTAGGTACACGTGCTGCATGCGCTTGCCTTCTCTGTATAAAAGATTAAATAACCAAGATAAGGCTTAGATGTGCATGTGCAAAAGGGCATTTATTTTTAGACTCTTTAGAGAAGCAATGCTGCAGGTATCAGCACGTGCAACTGTACTAGCAGCAAGGTCCTTGGTGCTTGGATAATTAGCGTGGCAGCACGTGCAACTACACTAGTAGCAAGGTCCTTGGTGCTTGGATAATTAGCAAACGGTCAATTGATTTAAAGGCAGTTTGATACTTGGATCCATATTCCAGGGGGGATGGGGTGGGGGGGGGGAGAAAAGAGGTCCCGAAATAGTTAAGAAAAACAAAAATATTTTTAAGTAAAGCTTGTCAAAAGGTTAGGACTCGAAAGAACAATATTTTTTCTTGCATGTTCAAACTTATTTTTCTTAGGTTCAGTTCAAAACCGGTAACATGAAGAAGATCTGTGCCAAATTAAATGCGCATCCTATTTTTTGTTGTTTAGAAAAAGGTACATTAAAAACTGGAACTCAGCTTAAGATTTGACACTCCGTTACTAAAAATATAAACAACGCTTTAGTAAAAAAGCACCAGAAAGTTAATTCCTAAGGTGTATCCATTCAACACATAAAATTTCACAATAAAACATGCATTAGTTCTTGAGATACAAAAATAAAACCAAGGTGACCCGTTTACCCTACCATCCCTCTTAAAAAAGGATTGCGAATGAAGCCGAACATAAGGGTGGGTTATCTTTCTGGGATGGGGTGTCTCCCGGGACATTACGGTACAGGGGTCGCTTTGCCCAGTTTTTTTTCCACATAGCTCGACATTTTCCCAAATACAGCCTACAGCCTCTGGACTGGATTCTTCAAATCACCTTCCTCAATCGTGCGCAGATAGGACACGAGCGATGTGTCGGTGATTGGCTGCGGCCCGTGTTCAACAGACCCTTTTCAATACCCTATTGAGCAACAATAGAGGTCGTCATTTCTTGGTTTCTAGGCTAGGTGGCACAAGTTACTGCCAGTCTTAAAGGGTACAGTCGTCAGCATTCACCCATTGGGCATGAAGTGCGTGGTTGGTTCTGAGTTCTCGCTAAACGCCGACGCACCGCTCGATACGTGCCGAGCCAAGTTCACACCGACAAGGTCCCCGAGACCAATAGATGCTCAAAATGTGTGCCCGAACAATGGCGGACTGCGATAATTGGCGTAGCGGCTGCTAGATGTCGTGCACTTTCGGAAAGGGCCTGTAGGTGCTTCACCGAATGAACGCGAGCCCCCGGGTAAACGCTGATGCGGTGTTCGGCTACGTCAGCCGAGAGCTGCGTCATAAGCGCCAGCAGGTACAAAAATAATCCAGAAGCCGGGAAGACGTTACAACCAAAATAACTGCGCCGACTTTATATAACGGACAAAGTTCATTCAACGTTTCACCTCCCTTTCAGGAGGTATCATTAGTAGTTGCAGAGGAAGTGCGAGAGCACCTGCTCTCTAACTACGAATGATGCCTCCCTGGAAGGCAAAACGTTTTAATGAATTTTTTCTGCAATTTAAAATCGGCGTACTTATTTTAGCTACGATTCACGGGTTCCCCGCCGGTTTAGTTCTCGATTTAGCCACTACGGGCGCGAGGGTCGGATCCCCTTCCCGGTAGATGCCCTCTGTCGGTTGGGCGTCCCCAGACCCTTCGCGCCGTTGCAGACGGCATACGACGGGCTCCCCGCGGGCAGCCGGGCCCTATTCCTGCTGGGGGCCCTGGTGAACCAGGCGGCGGAGGAGCAGGTGCGGGTCCTGGCGGCGGTGCTCCTCCGGCGCCTCTTCTCGACGGACTTCGACAAGTGCTTCCCCGAGCTGCCGCCGGAGGCCCAGGCCCAACTCAAGGACCAGCTGCTGCTCAGCATCCAGAACGAGACTAGCAACACACTGCGCAAGAGGGTGTGCGAGTGCGCCGCGGAGCTGGCACGCAAGCTGCTGGGTGAGTGCCGGGTTTCCCTCGTTGTCTCTGGCAGAGGGCACAGCGCATGGGACGCGTCTTTGACCGGTTTGTCTTCCTCCTCTTCCTTGTTTGCAGTCCCTCGATTTCCTCCCGGCGACATTGTACTAATGTCGTGCCACTGCCTGCTACGATTCAGGCGGTGGAACGGTAGCGGTGTTAGATGTAGCAGGCACCCGTTGTTCTGCCGCAGGTTGCTCTGAGGTTCTACGGTCTAGGGAAACTTTGGTAGCCGGGAGTTGGTACGCCGAATCGACGGCGATATTTACGTTTGCTCGTGTTTTTTTGCCCGAACTTATGGCGCAAACCGCCACGATCGTAACGTCGGACGGCACTATGTGGTGACTTCCACGACGTCATTCGTTGCCACTTTGAGATTACCTTTGATTCGTAGGTTGTATGGGACTCCTGGCTATGGAAACTTCCATGAACTGTCAGACTGGAGAGTAACCTACAGCAGAAACAGCACCTGCTGTATCCCATGCCGCTGCCAAGATTGCGGCAGTTGACTTTACGTCATGTGTGAGGTCTTTGGGCAGAAATCAAGGAACCAAAAATGAGGATGCCTTAGACGCTCTGGTTCGAGGCATGTTACAGACACCAAAGGGGGTGGGGGAGTGGGAGGGGAACTTACTAGCTTGTAACTCATTGACAACTAAAACTCGAAAGCATTCATACAATACAAATCTTAGAATTCGGTTCGAACTGCACAAGGTCGCGTTCAGGCTTGATGCACCAGTATAATTATTGTTGTATGCCTTTGTCTTTCACAAATTGGTTTGACAATTTTGTACAATGTATACCCGGTGATTCTAAGTTTGATTATTACGTATGCCCCCTTCTTGGTAAGTGGTCCGAGCAGCGCAATACGAGGTGTCCTTGTGCAGACGATGACGCCAACAACCACTGGCCCGAGTTCCTCAAGTTCCTGTTCACGTGTGCCAGCGCTTCCAGTCCCGTCCTGCGAGAGTCTGCGCTTCAAATCTTCACGTGAGTGTCAGGCGTAACTTTGGCTCTCATTGTTTTGAAGGGGGCAACGTCTAAAGGGGCAAGAAAAAGCATCCTCCGATAGTATCATATCCAAGAGTAGGCTTTTGTATAGATGCTTACACGCAATCTATCTTATCAACAAGTGACTTACCGTTTCTTCCTTTCGGTGGACCCACAAACTTGTTTTTGCCTTTTTGCCGCCTGTGCTAGGACCGTGCAACGCTACACAAACCTCAAAATTGAAGATGTAGCTACACTAGTCGAAAGCACTGGGTGTGTTCTACTTTCTCCCAAGTTTTTTTTTTTTTTTTTTGTATGTGTCATACTTACAGTTTTAGACGTGATCAACCAACTAGCCCAAGCTTCAGTCTTAACGAAATGCTAGAATTGACTGACCTAAAAGAGAACCTGAACAACATTTGGCTCTCCCCTGTTCCAGATCGGTGCCGGGCATCTTCGGCAACCAGCAGAGCCGCTACTTGGACATGATACGTCAGATGCTGGTCCAGAGTCTGGCAGACACGACCAACCAGAATGCAAGTCTCACTGCACCCTTGATCCCAGCTCGTATTTATTTATTTATTTACTCGCCCTAAAGGCCCCATCAGACATTACGTAGGGGAAAATTTTAAGAACAAAAGTTAATGTATAATATGGTCAAATGATTAAAAACACACACACACAGGTGGTTGCTATAATTAAAGAAAACAGTGCAAAACAACTTCATTAACGCTGCTGCGTGTTAGAAATGCACTGATGAACGTCTTGAGTGAAGTCATTGATATGATGTCATTGGGCAGGCTATTGCGTTTGGAGATGGCAAGGTAGAAGAGGGGTCTATTTCAACAAGTTAGTGTGGGCAAAGATGGAACAAAGCTCAAGTGGATTGCCTATATTAGAGGAAATGCGATGAGCCGTTTGGATGAACGAGTCCTTGAAAGATGAACAATGATAAAACTTGTGACAAAAAATAATGTGCGAGTAATAAATCTTCTGCATCAATATGGCAAAAGGTTGAAGCAGTGTTTTATATTAGTTGCACTGGGAGTTCAAGAATAATTACGAGCCCTCGCCCATTTCCATTGTTTCTGCCAGATGCCTTTTTGTGGGTGTGATAATTGCATAAGCCTTTTGCCCCCATTTTGTGCAGGAGTGTCATAGGAGTAAGGTTCTTATTGTTTATTGGTAAGTTTCAAATAATTAGCCATTTGAGTGGCTAGTTTTGCACTCCTGCATTCGTTTTCTGAGCCGAGGCGGTTGATTACAGTGGACAGGAGTTTTCGGCTTATTGTCACTTCAGCTACGAACGTCACGATCGTGTCACTCAAAGCAGTAAAATGTAAAGACGTTCCTGTAAATCGTGTGCATCATTTTTACACAAATCTCTTTACTCCTGAATAGTAGCTGTGAAGGATTGTGCATTCTTATTTTGCATGGCATTGCGCCGTGACTTAGTCTGCCACTATGAAGTGTCCCGGACTGTAGAGTGTTGAAAAAATCTAAATCGAAGCACCTCGTTTTCTTTGGTGCAGGTGAGATTTGCGGCCGTGAGGGCCGTGTCGGCCTTCCTCCTGGTCCACGAGAAGGAGACGGCCATCCAGAGGATGTTTGCAGACTCGCTCCCCGTGATGCTGCAGGTGACCTGTTTGCTGCTGTTTTCATCGTTTATACAAAGAAGTGTGCTGCCTCTCATTGGAACGAGGCAGATGATGTAAAGTGGGGCTCTCGGCAAACGGGCTTCTTCAACTTAAGTACAGTCAAACCCGATTATATTGAACCCGGTTAATTCGAACGATGCCTTGTATCAAACTGGTTATGAACAGACTAGAAGCTGCAATGAAAATGCATGGCAAAAAATATGGTTGCATGGAACGGAAATTGCAGCGTCTCTCTGATGGATCAAACTGCCAAGAGCGCTCGTTTTGCTCTGCAAGCTGGCTTTTTTCCTTCCGGGCGGCCGCGTGCGCCCACCTGGAAGAAAAATAAATTATCTTGCGGGGGGGAGAGGGTGAGCCGGTGAACCTTGAAAACAAAGAATCGGCCACTGAATAGCCACGTGGCGCGTCCGTCATGAATTACAGGCGCTCCTTTGAGAGTAAACAACTTCTCTAAATGTGGCGTGCTTGTTTGTTGTCAAATTCATTAAAACTTTTATGTTGAGTTACCTGCCATATTGAGCTGGTAGACGGTTTTTTGCGAGTTCGGTACAGACGTGTTTGACTGTACATTCTGTTGCAAATCGCAGATCAAGTGTGGGGGCTATAATTACTAAAAATGTATAACAAAGTGGGGGGAAAAAAAATTAAAGGGGGTGCAATGATTTCTGGACTTCGGTCAAAAATTTGTGGAAGTTGCCCTCTGACACTTCTGAAGTAAAGAATAGACAACCGATTTCGCCTGTGTGTCCTAGTTGTTGTAAAAAAAAAAAAAAAAGACAAAGATTGGCATTTTTGGCAGCTCTCAACTCACTCCCAGCCTTCGGGGTCACACCTCCCCTCCTTGTGACGTAATTCGGGCTGCCGTGTAGCTTCCCGCGTGCTCTCTCGGAGGATGCTTCCTCTCCCTCTCTCTGCTGACATTAGCGGGCGTTATGCTGCAGCTTAGAGCCGAGCGAGGTCACGTAATCTATTCGCCGTAGTTCCCTCGGCTGCCACTTATGGCTGCAGGTGGAGGAAAAAGCTCGACTTTTGCTTTGCAATTATGCAGCGAAATCGCAAATTGATTTTTTTTTTCTCTATCCTTCGGGACACGATAAAAAACGTAAAAATGACAAGGTGCCAATTTTTTTTTTTAATCTTAAAATTGTTTTTTTTTTTTTTTTAAGGCTTTTATTTGATGTATTGCCCAATAGTCTTGTATGCAGAAATTGTTGGCGATTATAGTGCAAAACCTGGGCGGCGTGACGTTTCGTGTTGTGTGACCTGTCGAAATGCAACATGGTCGTGCGACATCCTTTTTTGCCACTCGACATCCAGTGTTACTAAATTTACCCAATAATGTTGTCGATATTGCGACGTTCTCGCGACGCTACGACTTGGCACCGTGATATCACATGAAGAGCTGACTTTACGTGCCGTCGCATGGCCCGATGCATGTCACGGGGTCGCACGACCAGGTGGCCTATGAGGGTGTCCCTCTATATATGTCCTATTAAATCTAGCTGATGACGACGCGATGCTGTTAAAGCAAAGCAACGACTGTGCAAGTCCAAACTTAACTATTGTTAAGATTCATTCTCTATTAAAAGCAAAAACAAAGGAAATATGCTGGACGGACAGAAGTTTGAGGTTGCTGTGCCGCGTTCCAGATCCTGTCGGAAAGCATAGAGGCGCTCGAGGATGACAACGTTGTGAAGTGCTTCGTGGACCTGGCGGAAGCCTGCCCCCGCTTCTTCAGGCCGCACCTCGACACCCTCATGCAGATCTGCCTCAGGGTGAGTTCCAGATGCCATCCTCCCGTGCTCTCTGTGACGCCGAGGACACTGGGATCCTTGATTTTTGCACTTGGAGCCCGACGTGCAGCCAGAAAGGAGGGAAGTGCCCCTCAACTCCTTTCCATTCAAGAAAGAGGAAACCCTTTTACTTTCTCCTGGGAGCAGCTGAGAGACCCACTCCTGTGGGGGAAATAGAGAGAGAAGGGCACGAGAGGGAATGGAGAGAAGAGAAACTGGGAGCCGGTTTGCTGCCCGGCAGAAGACTATTCTGTTGGCTGGCCTTTAACTGTGGTCTAGAGGTAAAGGATCAGGGGAGCATTTAGTCTCTGAATCTGCTCGCAAATGTCGACGTTCAAATGAGTCTAGTTTTGCTAGGGGGATATTACATGTATAATCTGCCGCAAACTATTGAGGTTTTATAGTCTGATCAGGTTGGAAGATAGGTCGCACATGAACTACTACTTAATCTCCTTTCTAAACAAGACCCTTAAAAGAAGTAGCAGCATTTTTTGGTCATTTACATGTCTGAACGTCGTCATTTCTTTGAGGTGGGGTGTGACATAGTGGGCAGGGTGCAGCTAGTTTCACTGCACACAGTAAATGGAGTAAAACGTAGGCCGCATTATGGCAGTTAAAGAAGAGAGTTAGGCTGTTGTATCTTTCAACCCGAATGTCAACTCCGGTGATAACACATACGCATATTTGCACTCGTGTTGGTGTGTGTAGACGTGTTAGTTCGGGTGTGTATGCACCCACGCTGACACATTTTATTGCAGGCACCGTGGGTTGGCACAGTAGACTCAATTATTCGAACTCCAGGAAGCCGTGTTTTTTTTTTAATTATAAAAAATTCATTTACATATGATGCAAGATAGGGGTATGATTTTCCATATGAATGGCTATGCATACAAAGCAGATATTTGATGATTTCCTCTACATAGGCCTTGTGGTAATAAGCAGGTATGCCACACATGAAACATCTGTGAAATTTTATGACAAGTTTATTTATCTTTCAAAAATGTTGTTTATAGGGACTCTTTAGGCGGCACATGACAACTCAAAACAAAATTGAATTTGTTTATCAGGCCAAGAAGTTGTCCAATGTGGACTATTAAGCAGGGGACACATGAGCAATGGAAATGGGCACAGACTGGCTGTTTTTATAACAATTAGCGCACATACTGTGACTAGTGCCGCCAGTCCCAGCGCCCGCGCAAGTTGCCGTGGAAATTTCCGCGTGGTGCCCGTCTTCATAGCTCATGGTGCCCCGCTCGATCCCCATTGAGTGCGCTTCTCACCGAGCACCGGTGCACTGCGGAGAAGCAACACCTGCGGAAGCAAGCTCTGCGGGTGTTTCCTCTGCAGCGCACTGGCGCTCTGAAAGAAGCGCACTCAACGGGGTCGCGAGAACAAAAAGTATGTATTACACGAAAATGTTGTTCAAATGAAGCGGTTTATGAATACATAAAAAACATAGCAGGACAACCAACATTTGAAAATTTGTTTGAATTAGCCAGAAGTATGAAATATTCGAATTTTCGCAAGCCTACTGTACTGGTTGCCTCGGCATGCCGTCGGCACAGATTCCCCTCGGCTCAAAGAACGAGTTATTGATAGCAAAAGGAAATAGATGCAGCACCAGAAAGCGTTCCTTGAATGCAAATGAAAGATTATGGAGAGTTACTAACTGCTAGGCTAGAAGTAAACTGACCATCAGCCAACTTGCGTGTAATGTTTTTCTTGTTTTTTTCATTTGACATAGTGATTTTTGTTTTTTCTGAGATGTTGTGTGCATCTGTCGTGTTAATTGTTCACTAGCTCACTCCAGTACCTTGGCAAAGGATCAAAGTGCAGGAGAGTAAAAACCCCCATTGATGTGATTGCTGCACGAAACTGTGCCAAAGTGCTGACCCTGCTATTATTTCGCTTTAATAATGCTGGAAACATAATAGCTCAGACCTCGCTCCGGCCGGATCCTTTATGGTGGGCTTGTGTAACTTCAGAACTTTTGATTATCGCCTCAAATAGTATGATTTGATCTCATCTGAAATGCTGACAGTACTTAGAAGTTTCAAAATATTTCTCATGTTTGCGGTCTATTCTGGCAGGTTAACTGGTTTCACTGAGCGCGCTTCTCGCTGCACTCGGTGTACTGCAGTGAAGCGACCATCGCTTAATAGGCATAGAGATTTTGCGTGCCTTGCTTCGTCTTGGTGCGCTTGCGTGCTAAGGAGAGAGCACTCCTCCAGAGCTGGACGTTACACACAATTTCTGAATAATACTTTGGCTGGTGTATGCGATAGATTGCGATATCCCCACATCTTTTTACAATACAGTTCATAGCAAGGATACTTCAATATTGCAAGAAAATATAATAACTCTTTCATAAAATTTATTTTTTATGCCAACTCTTTTCTCAGTAATCACCTTTAAATAGGTGGGAGTAAATTATAACTAAATTAGCGTGAGCAGAGAATAGAAGCTTGGGAAGAACCTTTACGAGTTCGGCAGGATTGTTTTTAAAAAGGCATATTTACCGTTCATATACCGATTGCTGTCATGAAGTTATGCATATAAAATGTATTTGATGCTCATAATCAAATTACAAAAGCTTTTTTTTTTTATCTGAATTAAGAATTTCAGTTTTATTACAGCCTCTGGAGTTCCGAACGAAACATCAACTTATGCGCTCAGAATAATTGCAACATTATTTCAGTGGGAGTCCGTACCTGAAATAACTATTTGCAGCAGTTAGTGCTGTCCTTCATCAATGACCATCTTGGTACCATGTCTGGTGCCTCCACATGCAACTAAACACCTAGCTCTGCGTTTGAGGGAATCACTCCTGCTGTGCCATTGATGGTAACAAAAGGCTGCCCATAAGTGAGAAGGGAAAGTAGACATTGCATCTTAGTTGGACAGTCCGATGCTTGAATCTTAACGTGATAGTTGCAGTGGTACGAATGAAAATGAAGTGTGGGCCCACGCTCCGAGAGTTCTTTTTGCCGCTGCAAAATGGACTTTAGGCTGCTCGAAAAGGTGCTTCAAAATTACTCGAGTCAATCGCATCACTGACCCCCTCTCCTATCTGTCTGCCACAGGTGATTGGGGAGCCCTCGGTACCCGAGACGTGGCGCCACCTGTGCCTTGAGACGGTGGTGACACTCTCCGAAATGGCACCCGCCATGGTCAGGAAGCTGGCCGGCAAGCACATTGCCCAACTCGGTAAGGGGGCACTACTTTTCTCCCTAGACTCGAGCTTGCTGGCTGGTCGGTACTCTCGCAGCAAGATGCTCGGCGACAAACGTTGCGGCTACCGGAAACGAATTTTTTAATGCGAAAGCGTTAGCTGTCCCATAGAGCGAAGCCGACGGCGTCTGTAGCCGTTGTCTGTAGCAGCGAAAGCGGCACCTAAATGCCCATTAGCTGAGCGAAGCGGCATTTAAAGTCCTGTTGGCTGCGACGCATCGCATCAGATGCTTCGTCACGGAAGGCCGGCAGGGCCGCTCGAGATCAAGGCGGACGCACCTCGGAAAAAATGAAATGCAAAGAAAAGCGGAGCAACGTAGATGCCTCGCTCTAGAAAGCCTACCCACCGCGGCCGCCCAGGTTCCGTCTCTCGTGCCTCTCTGAAGAAAGCGCGTCTCTGCGTCCTTCTCCAACACGCGCAACATGTCGCACAGTCGTTCCCCCAAAGCATGCACTCCTCACGCACGGCGTCCACATCAGTTCCACTGAAAGCGGAGGAGCCTATTGATAACGTTGGTACGGGTACACTGGCCAAAGACAAACCCCCTTCAACGTACCTCTCCGCAACGCAGCAGCTACTGCTGTCAATTGCAACACGCTTTGTGTGGTCCCTTGCAATTTTTTAAGACGACTTTCCTTCCTGCTGCCTAAACATTTACACGACAGATTGGACGGCGCGTACTGACGTGGGGGGGGGGGGGGTCTTTTATTTCTCAATGTTTGGTGTGATGCGGTACGTGGCTTATTACAATCAGTTTTCT
This sequence comes from Ixodes ricinus, assembly GCA_037355805.1. Lineage (NCBI taxonomy): Eukaryota > Metazoa > Arthropoda > Arachnida > Ixodida > Ixodidae > Ixodes > Ixodes ricinus. The sequence continues at coordinate 12,806 of JAZHYW010052213.1, forward strand.
CGCTTCATGATTGGCTCTTCTGCATTGTTATCTGCTAATGCCACACTTGTATTGGCTGCGGCGCAATAAGAAGGTGCTCAGGATTTGCCACGCCGTGCTCTTCTTTGGCTGTCAGCGTGCATAGTTAACGTGATAATGCGTGTCGTCCGCTCGTGCCCTCGAAGGAAGCGCGGGGACTACAGTTGAACCTCGATTTAAAGAAGTCACCGGGACCCACTAATTATTTCGTTTAATTGGGAACTTCGTAAAATCGAGGAAAGTAGACCTCGCGCATAGGCTGCGCGTGAAATCCTAATTTGTTCGTTAAATCGGGGAAATTCGTAAAATCAGGTTTCGTAAAATCAAGGTTCAACTGTATATATATAGCCGAGCGTCTGGTTAGGCATGCAGCTGGCCCGGCACTTGGGCACATTCTAGTTGAGTCCTTTTGAGCGAGCCTGAATGAGCTGCTGTTTTGTGGGAGGTGTCCAGGTGGATTGTTTCGTCGTTGCAGTTCCACAGCTCTTCCAAATGATGGTGGACCTCAGCGACGACCCCGATTGGGCCGTGACGGACGAGATCACAGAGGACGACGCCGACAGGTGAGCGAGACCCCTGCAACCCTAATTACAAATGCCTGTTTTGTGCCATCTTTCTACACACCTGTTCTTTTTTGTGCTATAATAATTTTCGTTATAACAAAATCGCTTTTTTTTCGAATCGTCGCTTCTATCGAAGTTTGACGTGGTCCCGACCGAAATGCATGCGTTTTAATCGTTTTATTCGACAACACTTACTAAGAAGTCGCAGGTGCAAGACGAGCTTTCTTCCCTTTTCAAAACCAGTGGTGATGGCAGCACCTTTGTTGCTCTTGAACTCTGATCTTTTAAGCAATTTAAACCCCTTAAATCTCTTAATTCTTTTTTTTTTTTTTTTTTTTTTTAAGGGGACATGCTCCTCGAGAATATTTTTTTTCTAATTTTGAAGCTAGGAGGCTGAAATTTGCACAGCTAGTACATATTGAGCTCCTCTTGTCATATATGTAGTCAGTTTTCTGATACCTGCCTTGGTGAAATATCTGTGCACGTATGAAGGCATATAAAATGCCTTTTTGTGCACCCTTTTTCTCTCAAATTTACTTAAAAGAGAGCATCCTAAAATAGCCTGGTTGCTTCCTTGTGAACAGTAGAGTGTGCAAATCTACCTGAAAAAAAAATATCTACGCCTGGAGAGAAAATAAAAATTGTGAACTATTGAGTCATCACTTTTTATGTTTCACTTTTAGTTTTATATTTTTTTATAAAAATTCAGTGGTGCCAATCGCATAACTAGCAAGATTTGCACACTCTATACATCACTAGGAACAGCTGTGCAAAATTTGGTTGCGATACAGTAACCACAAATGGTGAAAATTGTGTGCACAAACTCTGAAAACAGACAAAAATACCAATTTGAGAAAAACGCAAATGAAAGTTTAGTTTTATGTGACATACCTAAATTCTCACTCAAACCACACGAAACTTGGTGGTCATATAGTTCCAAGTGTCAGAGCCTGGACCACCAAACTAGAATTCCCCGCTGCATAGCACAGCTCCAGAAAAGATGCCAGTCCCTTTCGCGTAGCGGCCGATTCCTGGACGGCGAGTTTGCACTTTCCGCAAGTCGAGCATGCCGCGCCACTGACGAGAGCTTCCATCGCGCCGATCTCGCCGATCGCAGTACTTGCACGCTCATCTGCAGCTCTCTCTCCGTTTTCAAACATCTCCTTTTCCGATGCACTAACGAGCTCGTCAGCGCTGCCGATGAAACTCGAGCGATCGGACTCGAAAGCGTCGCCGCGCCGCCCCGACCGAGGTTAGGGTTAGCTGCCGCGGATGAACTTTTCTTCTTTGAAGCTTTCCGGTTGCCCTTTTCGCGACTTCCTTTGAACTTGTGTGTCGTCCGAAACTTCCAAGCTTGAAAGTCGCGTTTTCCGTCGACGCCCATCGCAAAGAAAGCAGAATGATCGAACAAGCCGTTGGTTCTGGTATCCGGAGCAGTGCGACGCTAGAACCGCAAGCAAGCTTCGCCGCGCAGCATGTTGCTCTTGGCCAATGGCGGGGCCACAATCGCATCACGTGATTTAAAAGTCCAGTGGCGACGCGCGTTTGCAGCGGGAAAAACATTTATTTGTTATTATTTACAACCGGAATACGAAACTATCGACGACAGTTTCGGAGAGAAAACGGCTAGGCCTACGCGCCAAAATAAACGCGATGGCGGGCGACGCCGCGATCCGAAGAATTACGCGCTCGAAAATGGCTCAGATTTGCGCTGTTTTCCATCGCGAGACGGGCTTCAAACTTATATCTGACTAATTTCGCGATGATATCCGGTCTTGATTTTTTTACACGCAAAAGAGGAAGGTTCAAAGATAATAGAACACTAAAAAAAGCAAAATCACCTTTTTCGAAAAAAGTTGCCGTTTTTCGATTTGCATCTTCCCTTAAGAAAGAGAGGTGAGATGCAAGTTATTCTCAGGAAGTTACAAGTTACTAAGATTTCTAGGGATGGGCGAATATTCGGTTATTACGAATAGCCAATCGAATTCTGTTCTATTCGGCATTCGCTTCGAATCGAATTTAAGTATTCGACAATATCGAATTATTCGACAATATCGAATTATTCGACAATATAGAATTATTCGACCTTTCTAAATACAGTCAAACCCGACTATATCGAACCCGTTTACATCGAATTATTCCTTATATCGAACAATTTTTGTGCACAGTAATGTTACAGTGATAATATATAGCAAAAACTATGGTTACATCGAACAAAAATAGCAGCCGCTACCGATATATCGAACTGCCAAGAGCGCCGTTTTGCTCTGCAAGCTGGCTTTCCCCCAACGCGAGCGGCCGCATTGGGGAAAACCAGCTTGCAAAGCACGCTGGCTTTTTTTTTTTTTTTTTCTTTGTCCGGGCGGCAGTTTTTTGCGGAGGGAGCGGAGAGAGGGTGCTCCGTGCTCCCTCTCCCGCTCCGTCCGCAAAAGAGAATATTATTTTTTCTTCCAAGCAATTTAACGCAGCCGCCCGGAAAAAAAAAAAAAAAAGCCAGCTTGTTTTGCTAGTTGGCTTCCCCCAACGCAGCCACCTGTTGTAGGGGAAAGCCAACTTGCAGAGCAAAACGGCGCTCTGCAGGAGAAGGTGCTCCCGCTCGGATGTGCTCCGTGCTCTCGGCATAGTTCGGCGCTAATGCGCGAATATAGAAGGCAGCGGCCTCAGCATTTTGGAGTCCGTCGATAGCGTAGAAAAATATCGTTATCGCGGATGCAATGAAGAAAAAGCAGCAGAAGATGCAAGACTACTTCATTGTGTAATATTTCAGCAGAAAGTGGATTTTTGAGAGTCAAAATCCTTAAAACTTTTATATCGAATTAACCGCTATATCGAACTGGTAGACGTTTTTTGCGAGTTCGATATAAACGGGTTTGACTTACTCTGGCTTGGATTTCCGGCCAGGTGGCGCAAGCTTTCGACCATTTCGTGCTCCCGAACTCAATACACTTGAAATTAACAATTACAGTACTTCTAATACCAAATAAGGGCAAATATAAAACTACAGTTTAAACATATCTTGTGGTATTTGTTGCTTATACTATTCGATCTATTCGATTCGAAATTATTCGGCCAAAATCACTATTCGCTTCGAATTCGATTCGGACCCAAAATCCTCTATTCGCCCATACCTAAGATTTCACAACTTGGGCAGGAACGGTGCTGCAACAGGACGGGCTCACCCCTGCGGTAGCCTTGTTCTCCCGCCTTCCTTGCCGACATTACACTGGAGGGTGTCAGAGTGACGTGCGTCCTCACTATGGGCGAATGCGTCTCATGAGCACCCCACATGCTCCTCCTGCTCGACATGACCCCAAGACCTGCAAGGTTTAGGGATTACTGTATAGAAACTGAACGGGTATATACGCATGATGCCAGGCAACTGTTTTTGTAACGCAGAATGTGTTTTATCAGTTGTCGTCTACAAGAAAATTCTCATAAACGAGCGTCCGGAACAAGCGTTCGAGAACGAGCGTCGTAGACGACCGATGCACCGGGAGCTTTACACAGCGTTTATGTTACAAAGCTTACAAAGGCCCATGAAAAATCAACATGAGAAGGACACTCTATCGAGGCTCAAACCTGGGTTGGTGCTGCTGCAGTCTGGTACTAGTGAAAGCTGACTTCAGCACTAACGTAGTATACTTCACGTCAGGGGCATTGAAGATGTTTTGATGCTGCTGCTTAACGTGCAACTTCGTAATTCTGTTTCTGCCCGCCTTTTCAGGCCCCTGCAGCGATCCAGTGGTGGGAGAGTCATCCCTGGATCGCCTGGCCTGCAGCCTCGGGTGGAAAGACCATCCTTCCTCTAGTCGTCGGCTGCGTCTCTCCGGATGCTCGCCAGCGGTAAGGTTTTCACTTTTTTAACATTTCAACGTCGGAACTTTGGCCGTACCACAGTCATGTCTCGTTAACGTGGACCCACGTTAATATGGACACCTTGCTATGTGGGCAACATTTTCAATCATTAGTTGGGTAGAATGCACTCATTTTTGTCTCCTTACAGAAAACTTGCCGTATGGACGCTTTTGGGGAGAAACAGGGGTGTTCCATGTTATTGAGACATCACTGTAGAAGGCTTGCACTAACAACACATCAGCTGCCGTCGTGGCCTCACGGCCGAGCATGTACCTCTCTGCAGCATACATTCTCACGCGACCGGATGGGTTTTTCTCACTGCTTAAAGAACAAGTAGGAATGGCTACAGCATGCTACAAGCCATGTTTAGGGTTGGGATAATGATAAGCCGGATGAGTTACTGCTGTTGTTGTGACTGGCAGGAAAGTTCTATCAATTGAGACGGGTGTCGGACATTGCTGCCCGATCTCTGAGCTTTCCGTGCCTACATCATTTCGCGGAGTGTTAGAGTGACGTGCGCCCCAAACTTGTGGACGAGTGCGTCTCATTAGCACCCCACATGCATCTCGGGCAGCTTTGAGTACCGGGTGCCTGGGGATTTTTCGAGTGAGTCACGTCTGCCGGAAGGCCTCTTTACTCGTTCTTTCTCGCCATTTGGGCTCTTCCCTGGAATCTCGAAAATGCACAGCACGTTTTCCCCCGTCGCACTCTCATAACTCCGGTCGCAGTTCCTTACCATTGCTCTCTGTCGTTGCTCGCTTCCATCTCGTGTGGGAGGGCAGAAGAATGCTTTCGAGCTTAGGACGACATTATAGGGGATTGTTCAGTAAATTAATTAGCTTATTAGCATACATAATTTGTTTCTTGAACTTGTACAGATCCCGCTTCTATTCTAATTCCCCGAGTCCCTCTGGAGCGACAAATAGAAACTACTAACACTGGCGGCCATGAGCCTCAAGAACGGCGCAGCATGCGTGCTGAAGGCACCTTGGCCTTCGCACGCACACCTTTGAAATAAGCATGAGCGATTAGAAGCCTGCCTAAGATACCTTCGCGCTCATCACTGCAAGTACCACGAGCCTTGTTGGCTTTCGGGCTGTTTCTGTTTGTCGTTCCAGTGATTCTAGGCGTGAAGGGTTCACTTCTCGGAAGAAAAATCTAACCTTCCTTTCCCTCCTACCCTTCAAATTCGATTGGGAGTGGCAGTCTTCAGATACAAAGCAACATAATGCTTTCTCTCTTGGCTCACCATAGTTTCTCTTTTATTGCCTCTGGCATGAGTGGGCCGTAGATTTTTCGCATTCGGTAGTCAGGATTGGCATCAATTTTATCACTTTCTGTCCCGTAAAGTCTAGCTTCTCGAGAGAGGAAAGATTGTCAGGCATTTGGAAACTCTGAATTCCAAATTTAAGGCGCCTGTTGAAAATTGTTAAAAATATAGGTTGCGAATATGTTTGGAATTTTTTAGCCAAAGTTGAGGCACAGCTGGAGGTATTAGCTTACACCGGCGAGCCTCCGTTCTTTCAGAGGACTGGAGGCATCGGCATGCGGCTCTGATGGCGGTGTCCTGCGGCGGGCGAGGGCTGCCACGGCGCAGATGGGGAGGCCCTCCTGCCGCAGATGATTGGACGTGCATCCTCAAAGTACCTCCAGGATCCTGTAAGGACTTTCAATGTTCTGTTTTGGGGGGGGGAGGAAGAGGGCTTCACTCGAGGCATGGAGGGGAGTAATTAGTGAAAGGCTGATTTCCTGTGTGAGCGTTGTTGTGCGAGACAATAACTTTAAGCTTGGTAATGTGTGTGCTGGTTGCATGCACATGTGTGCCGCATGCATGTACCACACATGCATGCACCATACATGCATGCATTTGGATGCATGTGCATGTTGAGCGCTTTTGGAGCTAAAGCTAAGAAAGACTAGCGAACCACTTTTCAAGTGATGTAAATGCAGAATGCATTTTAGGGCTGGATTCTAAGTCTAGAGTGTCGTGAAAGGTTACAACAAAAACCCTGACATCACGGCTAGGTTTCTTTGCAAGAATCACGTCGTCCCTTTGAAGGAATCAATCAGTTGAACTCTCTCTGTAGTTTGATGCTCTTCCCTTGAGCTACCGAAGCGGATTATTTGAGCGTCATTTCAGCTGTTATATGTACTTGCATGGTCGCCTAGGAAGAAAACGCCCTGGGCCAGATGGCGACGGACCTCTCGCCGGGCTTCGAGAAGCGTTTTCACGACCGGGTCATCCCGGGGCTGGCCCTGCTCCTCGAAGACCACGCCCACCCTCGGGTGCAGGCCCCATGCGGGGGCCGCCCTGGTCAGCTTCTTCGAGGACTGCCCCAAGTCGCGGTGCTGCTGCCCTACCTGGACGCCGTGGTGCTCAAGATCGAGGCCGTGCTCAGCAGCAAGATGAAGGAGGTGGGCCAGCATGCGCTTTCTCCGACTTTGCGGCTCGGTCCCCTGGCGGCGTTGCGGAGTTGCCGCTTCCGGAGCTGGGATGATTCTGGAATTGTTCCGCCTTTTCCACGACCTCGGAGCGGAATGGGCTTGGGCTCGGTTCTTACGCAAGCTGCGTTGATATTCAGCAAGGACCACATGCTAGCGTTGTGCCTGCTGACACAGATCTAGCATGTGGTCAAAGTAACTCTTTATACTTTTTTTACAGCAGAACTGTTAAGGGCTAGTTTCCCCAGTATGTGTCCGCAGTAAAACAAATGTTGGCACAAAACTCTGGACAGCTACCACCATCTATAAGCCACGGCGGCAACCAGACAATCGGCTTGCTGGTTGTCTGGTTGCTGCTGTTGTTCATAGATGGAGGCAACCTTTCCAGGCCTTTTCCACTCTGGTTTTCATCATAGTGGAGAGGCTGAATTTCACTAGGCATCGTCTTAGAGGTCGTCCTCGAGGTTGTCCTAGAAATTGTTTTTGAGGTCGTCCTAGACATCGTCCTTGAGGTCGTCCCAGAGGTTGTCCTCGAGGTCATCCTAGAAGTCATTCTTGAGGTGCGAGTCCTAGAAGTCGTCCTAACTGTTGTCCTCGAGATCACCCAAAAGTTGTCCTTGAGGTCGTCCTAGACGTCGTCCTCTGTAGTAGGTTACAGGTGAAGAAGGTAGTGGCAAATGCCCTCAGAAAGGTCTTGCCTTTCTGTACATATTTACTTTATCTTTCGACTTTGACTTGGCGTTGTGAAGCCACAAGAGGGAGATCAAAGTTTTCTTCCTCCGATGGAAACAAATACAACTTTCGGGGTTAGAGTTCCCCCTCTGATGGATACAAACGCTGCTTTCAGGCGCTCGGTTTCCCCTCTGAAGAATACAAAGGTTGCTTTTTTAAATAGTTGTGGTCGTACACAAGTTGGCATCACTCTGTAGCCAATATCTATTCATTGAAGCGGAACAAGAGGCGTTTCCAGTGAACTATTCTTTCGACTGCGGATGGATTTAAAACGGGCGCAACACGCTTGTGGGAGGAGCTTCTCCTACCTTCTTGACTTGTAACCGACTGTAGGCATCATCCTCGAGGCATCGTCCTAGATGCCGTAAAAATAACTAGCTTCGCTCGTCCTCCCTTTTCACGTAAAGTAAAAGGGCTCTACTTCTTTTTTTTCTTTTTTTTTAATTGGTGAGTCAATTTTTATATTTGTGTAGTTTCTCTTAATTATGATGAATAAGAGCCCAGTAAAGGAGTTACACAAATGGAATGGAACGGTTTCCCGTTCCAGGAGGCGGGTCCAGTAGTTTCCATTCCTAGGAGCTGAGAATGATCATTGGAAGCTATGGCAACAGATGTGCTGACTTAAGTGTTTTTTTTAGGTTCCGAATTTGTAAATCACATTCTCTTGTCTTTGTGGGCAGCCCTTTGTGGCAAAGCATAAAAATAATGTATGCTGAAGGAGACATAATGAGTTGCCCAACTTCCAAATGATGTTTTTCTGTTTGTTAGGGGTCATCGTGTCACCTGAGATTTCTACTGAAAGAGGCTTTGTCTCTTTCCTATTGGGAAGTGCAGAGGAAATGAGGAAAAAGGGTTTCAGCGAAGTTGAAGATGGTTTTTGTGGCTCGTAAGCATCATGCATACCTTGTCAGACATCTTTGTGCAGAGATACAGCATGGCCCCAACATGTTCACCTTTGTGTCGGTGCCTTTCCTGAGCTCTGCTAGAGAAAACAAGCGAAGTGTTTGAGCAGCCCTGTCTCCTGAATGGATTGGGCTGTATAGAATCTTCGCACACTGTTCATCCTCTCTGGAGGTTCTACCGGCTGGGAAAATTATTCTTGTTTTATGCCTTTGTTTGCTCAAGGGTTCAAAAGGCCCAAACAAAAGTCTTCAGTGTGTCAGTAGTCCTATCAGCGATCATACATTTATCAATGGACGTTCCAACTACAGTAATAGCGCATCATTGTCGTCAGCATTGGTGGTTCGTGGCCCTCTGTTTCTCCTGAGTTGCGGAATCTTGGTGAGATGGTTGAGGAAGAGCTGTGGAATTTAAAAAAGTAATTATGGCAAACGGCCTGCACTGACAGTAGCACATTAACACAGCTTTAGCTGCTCCTGTATGGAATGCGAGATTCATATCTTTCTCTCGTAAGTCTTTGTTGGCCACTCCCGAGAAATTCACAGTCAAGTCCTTATAAAAAGTGCAGTTTTAACACGATTATATGCAGTATTCACTGTACATATTCTCACAACTAAACAAGTTTGCAGTTGGTTTTGAGCAGAGATATTAAAAATTGCTTGGGAGGGATCAAACGCTTCCAGACATTTATCGGGGCGTCGATAGTTTACACGAACCTCAGACGACCGAGAAACGGCAAATGTGCGATAGAAGTTCTCACATATTTTCACGCTCTCGTCTCGACGGTTCCGAAACGACCGTTCAGATCTCTCTGCCCAAAGATTTCAACAGGCATAACTTGTACACATCGCGACACTGTTAGCGCGAACACGACATCGGCGCATTTTCGCATTTACTTCTAAATAGTATTAGCGACCGCGAAATTTTATCGCTTACATTATAGAACTAAATGAACTCTTTCCGTAGCACTAATAACTTGGATGACATCCCTGCGTTTCAAAGAGAAAAACTGGAAAAACCGGCAATCGCTTGTTCGCGCTAACTGTGTCGCGCTCTGTACTTTAAGCAAACGGTTATCTCCGACACCTAAGTTGGAGACGGCTGGACACGTAATCGAATCATGGGTTCAGCGTGGCAGAACAGTTTTCTGGTCTGCTTTGCAGCTGGTGGAGAAAGGCACCAAGCTGATGCTGGAGCAGATTGTGGTGACGCTGGCTGCACTGGCGGACCGTGCAGAGGAGAAGTTTGTCGACTACTACGACAGGTGACTTCCTTCCGTCGGCACCTCTAGTTTCCTCGTGCATCCCATCTCCTTGAGTTTGACTCGGAATGTGTTTTACGAGTCAGTTTTATGAGAAAATGGCCATGAACGAGCGTCGTAGAGGTTGCACGGCCTTGAGGGTTACATACAAAGTATATATAAGTTGGGGCACTTGCGGGGCTCGAACCTGGGTCAGTGCGGAGGCAGTCAGATATTATAGCCACTAAGCTACTGGCACAGCTGGTCTGGAAGGGTATAAATAATTTTATTTGAATGCAAACGTGCCGGCAAGAGCAAAACGTAAATAAAAAGTAATATTATTAATAAATAGAATGAGATAAAAATTATATTGAATAAAATAAAAGAAAGAGAATAGAAAAATAGATAATAAACGGAAACAGTTCTGTTCTGTGGCTCCCTGGTCTTCGTCAGCCTGATGAAGCCTGTATAATGTTTCATTGCACTTATTTCATCGTTTTCAACGCCGCGTCGATGTAGTCTCCAGGGAAGGAGACGAGGACGATTCACATTCGTGTGCTCTGCGTTACGAGCTGCTGGGCTGTTTTTAACAGCATCTCGACATTGCGGTGGCGTCTGTAGGTTCATGCCCTGCCTCAAGTACATCATCCAGAACGCTTCCACACCCGACCTGCAGCTTCTGCGCGGCAAGACGATAGAGTGCGTCAGCCTCATCGGCCTTGCCGTCGGTCGAAAAGGTGAGCTCTTTTACTCGTTTGTACTCAACCCTATCTTGGTGCATGCTCTCGTGCCGTCAAAGTGGCGAAGACTAAGCATTGCAGAAAGGTTCTTGCACTAGGAGGTTTTTTTTTACGTCTGTAGCATTAATCAGAATCGACGTGCTGCCTCGCAAAATTAAAATCCTGGCCGAGGTGCGAGCAATCCGACGGAGGCTTATTGCAGAGAAGTGCTGTGTAGCCGATATTTCAGTTGCGCGATTATTCCCCGGTCCTTTGCCGGGGTGTGGTAATGCCCTTTGTTGGTTTGGCACGTAAAACTCCCAAATTTGATTTTGATTCAAAAGTAAAAATTGTCTCGTTTGTCCGCACCCACGCCTCTCCGCAGTTCGTGGCCGACGCGAGCGACGTGATGGACATGCTGCCTGAAGACGCAGACCGGAGACATTGAAATCAGCGAAGACAACCCACAGGTTCGTGTCGTGCACCTTCCGGCCGTGTGTGGTCTCTTTGCGCTGGGGGCTTACGTGTTTCTCTTTTCGTCCTGCTGCGTGTTTCTCCTTCAGCTGTCCTACATGATCTCTGCATGGGCGAGAATCTGCAAGATTCTGGGCAAGCAGTTTGAGCCGTACCTCCCGTACGTCATGGGTCCTGTCCTCAAGGCGGCCTCTCTCAAGCCGGAAATCGCTCTCATGGACAGTGAGTCTCGTATATCGCCTTCAACGTACCAGTTCTCTCTTTCTCACGCGTACACTCACATCCACATCGCATCATACACACATCTCTGCACATCAGACGCACATCTCACATGCATCACAGCACATTACACACACTTCATGGCATACCGCACTCATCTCACACACTATATCACATTTCGTCCTACCCAAGGTCTGGTTGACTTCAGGGCTTCGTTTTGACTGCTAGGTTACACTTGAATCTTTCGGAGATGAAGCCATGTGGCTATATTGTCGCCATTTCTCTAATGTGCCTTTGGCACTGGAGGGTGTAGTGAGCTTTGCCCAAATGGCACAAAGGGACGCCTTGCTCTGTATGATCGGAGTGTGACGATTTTAATCATCGTACTCCGATGTCCTGGGACATCGTGAACACATCTCTTTATTGTGTGCAATGTGTAGGACCTAAGTTTGGACTACTGACATTAGAAAGACTTTTCTCCACGTTTGTTTCTCTTTTTGTATTTGTTACCTTGTCTCCATATTTATGTAACTAGCATTTTCTTTTCTTCTTCCCTAGGTGAAGACATGAAGGTTGTAGAAGGGGACGAAGACTGGCAGTTCGTCAGCTTGGAGATCAGGTGGGTGCCACTGGCGATGCAGGGGCCTAATCTGATTTATATCTAAAGGAAAAAAAAAATGTGCAGAATGTCTTAGGTGTTTTATTTTTCTGTGGTTCACCAGTGCAGATCGGAGTCTGGTACAGTATGACCTTGCAAAGCCCCAATATTTCTTTTACAGTCGCCGACTGATTTTTCGGACTTTGAGGGGACCCCGAATTGTATGAATAATCAAACGGTCCGAAAAATCTATTTCAGCCAAAATATCACATTTCCGCGCATATTCCGCTGCGTATTGGCCACTTTCCGTTTGCTTGATGTCAATTTTAAGTTCTCGTGCAACTTCCGCTTTATATTGTTCACTTTTCACTTGTTTGTCGATCTATTTGATCACGGTGCTGCGTTTTGTTGGCGCCTTCAGTGGCTGCAAACAGCGAAGTTGAAGTTGGCACCATTTGGCACTATTTGGAGACAACATTTAGTCCAGCAAGCTCGCTTCAATACGTAAGCCTATCGGCAAAAAACCTTCGCGCTCAAAAACCACAAGAACGGCAGAGTTGACGCTTTTCTCCGTGGTCACACTCGAAAAACACGAATTACAAGAAGAGCTGAAAGAGCCATAAAAATGGGCAGACAGCGGCCATGTTGGCTATAGCGAGAACCGGAAAACCCGACTATAGCCTCATCCCAGCTTGTTTATTGCGTAGGACGTGGTATCAAGACTAGAGGGCAAATTCAAAACAACCAAAACGGGGTCACTAAGCTTGCGGTGGCTGTTTTGTGGTTGTAAGACTGCAGAAATTACACAAATTATGTCTGAAATATCGAGCAATAAGTTTTATGGCGGTCCGAAATTTTATTCAGTTTTATACATTAACTATGGGGTGAGTGACAGTTCAGCGGAAACAGTCGAATAATCGGACGTGTCCGAAAAATCGGTCGGCGACTGTATATTGTGTTTGGTGGTTATTGATAGTCAACATCATTCTTACTGGCTTGTCAGCAAAATCAAATGAGAGAGCCCCTTATTCATTAACTGCACGTTCAAGCTTCTTGTTAGCATGCAGCATAGAGGAGCATCTGCAAAACATTTGGTTCAATATGATGCTCCTGTAATGAGAATAAAAAACTCATAGAACACCTAAGCACTTCTTATGAGTTGTGGATATGAAAGCATGTATGACATTCTTCTGCTCCTTAGTTCGTCTGCGGCGTAGTGGCGTGGACGGCCACGTTTCCCCAGCCGACGGCCGAGCGCGCTCTCTTGTGAAATGGTCGCGCCGTGCTGAGCTCGGCCGTGCACCCTCCTTGGAGTTCGCCCAAGCGGGCTCTACCGCTAGGTTCGCATCGCTCTTACCGGCGGCTGGGCTACTGCGTGCGCTGCGCCGCCATGGAGAGGGCTTCTCTGGTAGCATTTTTTGGAACCACGCGGCACGAGAGCCAATGGGAGCCTCGTTCCTTGATGACGCGTGCCAGCCAATGGGAGCATAATCCATCAGAAATCGGCTTCACTTGGGAAAGTGGATTTTAGGTGCCGTTTTGTCAGCGTTTGACGTGGTTTCAAAGCTGATGATGTCAGTTCGCTCTATGGGACAGTTAAGTCTTTCACATTAAAAATAGTCTCTGGTTGTGCTTTCAAATTTTCATGTGGCAAGTGCCTCAGAATTTGTGCTTCTGAACTTCAAGATGAAAAAAAAAATTCCAAAGTCCTAAGAACATGCTGTCTAAGAAGATTTTTTTTTGTTTCGAGAAACTTGATTTTATTAGGTGTGGACAGAGTTTAGGACCACTTGCGTAGTAGTGCTTTACTATGTCGCTAGGGGTCGATACGACTGAGAAACCATGGCAAACAAACATTGCATCGCTTGGTTGCCCCGCTAGCTCTCCGTTGTATTTCCGCACAGGCCGCCGCGATATACCGAATCACTACTGCATTTCCTGAATGTATTTTCTCAGTAGAAAACTGAATGATGGTGTCCTGTCTCTCATCATTCATTGTGTGCTTTCACGGTCGCATGCCCGGTTCAGTGCCACACAAGCTGCACAAAACGCAAAGCTTGTTTCTTTGGAGCTCCTCGTGTTTTGCTCCAATCACATTCTCATTATTACGTCCCGGGCTGGCTCACGCATCTGAGGAACGTCTAGCCATGTCTCGCCTAACCCGTGCAGCCTGTGGGGGTAAAGAAAAGGAGCAGAACGCAGCCAATCAAAAGTGCCAACACCCGCGACCCCGAGAGAAAAAATGAGAATGAGAGCGATAGAAAAGCAGAAAAAGAAAGCAGACAACAGGTTAGGCACATTGTCTTGCCGCAGACGAGCTTGAAGTTTGAGTGCTCTTCAACTTTATATATTTTTATACGATGTACGACGCCAATGTTTTTGTGCAAAATAAAGCTAGAAAAACACTAGATATAGGCCTTGCGAGTAATGTTTACCTGAATAACAATAATAATCCCTGGAGAAGGGGAACAAGGTGGACAAAGGACAAGCACAAATCTCCAAACACAGCTAGGTGACTTGGTGCGCGACCTAAAAAATCCGCCTGGTCCTGGTATGGAACCCTGTTTCGAAACCAGGACCAGGCAGATTTTTTCGGTCGTGCGCCGGTCACCTAGCCGTGTTTGGAGATTTGTGTTCGTCCCTTGTCTGCCTTGTTTCCCTTCTCCAGAAGTTGTTATCGTTATTCTTGTCCAGCTCGCTGCACCTTTGCATTAATTGCATTAACATCATGTTTTCCTGCTTCTTTGTGTACATCAAAGTGTCGCCAGCAATTAGTCCTGTCAGGACCGTCGACGTACGCGTCTATGGCCCACTGTTCCGAAGCGACCGAAATGCACGGGACCTTGTCTCGATGATTATTTTGACTCCTTGCATGCAGCAAAACTTTGGCATCCGCACGGTGGGGCTGGAGGAGAAGGCGACGGCCTGCCAGATGCTGGTGTGCTACGCCCGGGAGCTCAAGGACGGCTTTGCCTCGTACGCCGAGGAGGTGGTCAAGCTGATGGTGCCCATGCTCAAGTTCTACTTCCACGATGATATCCTTTCAGGGTCTTTTTTCTGAGTGAACCCCACACACCTTCGTGTCCGTCCGTCCTGCTTGTAACCGACAAAACGAATGCATGTGTACGGGAGAGTGATAATAAGAATATGATTGAGACGAAAGATCGAAATTCCGAACGTCCCCCAAAGGGAATCGAACCAACAACCTTGAGACCGTGAGCCCGACGCCATTAAATGCGACAACGCTTCTTTTGCTCACCGACACTACAAAACGTGCAAGTGGTGCGAGCTGGCGGCTTCGACTC
This sequence comes from Ixodes ricinus, assembly GCA_037355805.1. Classification (NCBI taxonomy): domain Eukaryota; kingdom Metazoa; phylum Arthropoda; class Arachnida; order Ixodida; family Ixodidae; genus Ixodes; species Ixodes ricinus. Next base: position 27,871 of record JAZHYW010052213.1, read on the forward strand.
TTCTGTTCTTGTACGTATAGCAACGGAGGTACATTTTAGTCACGTAACGGTACAACAAAGGTCGTTGGTAGGTCGTGGGAGGCCTGTCCGTGGGAAGTAGAGAGCTAGATCGAAAAATTGCGTCAATTGGTTTTAAATGTGATGGACGTCGACAACATCCATTCCTGGAATTTTCGGGGCGGTTCCTAAGCAGTACGATGAAGAAGTGTTTATGCACTACGAGACGGTGCAAAGTGCCGTCGCATTTCGACTACAATCTGCTCGGCGATGTTGGCGACAATTTTTCTTTTAAAGCAGGACTGTGCATTCTCACTGAAGCAAATTCGGGATCCCGTGAGCGTCTGGTGCCCACCTTGGCCTAGCGCGGCAGAAGCTAGGAGAGTTGGCCCAGTCGGTCAGCTGCCAAATTCGTGCGCCGCCAACCCCAAGTAACTGCGCGTGTTGACACGTCCAACCACCCCACGCGACATTCTTTCCCCCAGTCTGTGTACTAGGCGTCGTGGCAAGAAAGACGAGAAAGAATACCGTTAATCTTCATTGAGATTGTTACGGGAGTGGACCAGAAACAGTGTCCCACAGACTGCAGCTAACTTGTCGTTCTTTCAACTAAGCTGTTAGTTGAACATACATTTCATCGCATTAAGTTTTGTGAAGTGTGGCTCTCAAGTGCGAGTTTTGGTCGTGCGTGTCCCGGATGTTGTCTCTGCGACGGAACGTTGCCTTGACATGGGGGTTGCACCAGTGCGGTCTGCGGCGGCGGAGAGCCTGCCATACCTGCTGGAGTGTGCCAAGACGAGAGGGGACGCCTACGTCATCGAGATGTGGCAGTACATCTGCCCCGAGCTGCTCAGCGCCATTGACGGAGAACCCGAGAAGGAGGTGTTGTCGGACCACATGTCGAGCTTCGCGCAGGTATGGAGCGATTGAGACTTGTACGCCTGGCACGTGTGAGGTGTGGGTGCGAGGCTTGAAGTGAAAGAGAGCACACTAGAAGGGGTGGGGGGGGTACGTGAGTATATGCAACTTCTAGATGCAGTGTGTCGATGAATTTGGATTGTCTTTGTTGTTTGCGTGGTCTTGCCCGTCCTGTCTGGCACCTAAAGTGAGGCTGCTCAGAGTACAGTCGTGTCTTAATTAATGCGGGCCCTGTCAAAATGAAAATGGATACCCCGCCACACAAACAAACCTTTCGAGGACGAACTGGGTAAATACAGGCGTATTACGGCAGTAGCTGTTAGTGTTCCTTCCCGACAAACAATGCTCACGTACAAGCACAAAACCCCACTCTACAACAGAGGCAGTGCTCTCCCCTCCTCGTTTTTCCTCACGCACGGCAAGGCTGTCTATCACTCCTTCACCCCCCTCCCTTGTAGGCCGCCACTTTTCGAAAAACCCACGCGATCGTGGGGAGAATGCTCTCCCTTCCTCGACCTCCTTTAACCCCACCGGCGGCCACCATTGCGAAATGCCCACGTGGTCGCTCTCTGTGGACACGCTCCCTCGCTTCTCCACTGCCGCCTTGCAAAGGATGTACAAACGAGTTTTGGGGAGAACGGGACGTAACAGTCGTAACAATTACTGTTGACTGTCTGCAAGATTTTGGTGTAGCTTGCTGTGTGAAGTTTGAAGCTGTTCAAAGTAGCTACTAGCTTTTTCGTTAAACAATCCTGAAAACTACTGTCTATCGTATACAAGTCTTCTGAGCTGAGCCTGTTTGGGTTAGCTTTTCTTCTTAATGATCCTCGCAGCCAAAGTTGACTGCCTGCAAGTTTTTGTGTAGCTTACTGTGTGAAGTTTGAACCTGTTTAGAGCAGCTTGTTTGTTAAACAGTTGTAACAAAGTGTGCTTGACTGTGCAGGTTTTTCTTGGAGCTTACTGCGTGAAGTTTGTGGTTATCTCGAAGTTTCCTGTAGCTTTTAGGAAAAGACTAGGCTGTGCCCTATCTGCTCTGTGGCCTGTCATTGTGCGCCTGTGTGGTGACGAGCGCTGTCTGCTGTCTGCAGTGTGTGACGGTGCTGAACTCGAAGTGCCTGTCGGAGGAGCAGCTCAACTCGCTCATCACAGTGCTGGACAAGTTCCTCAAGGAGCACTTTGAACGGGCCGAGGAGCGGCAGCTCAAGCGCAAGGACGAGGACTACGACGAGCTCGTCGAAGAGGAACTCCTGGAGGAGGTACCCCTGCTTAGACGTACAGGAAAAGACTGTCCGCCCTAAAGGCGCTCTAAATGCCTTTCGTTTATAACTCTTCTGCAGCGTCATGGTGTGAACTAGATGCTGCATCGCCTGACCATCAGGAAAGCATGTAGTCACGTGATCTTGCGTCACATAACCACATGACGTGGAATCGTGGACGTCATGGTGTCGCGTCATTGTGACCATATGATGTGACGTCGGTGTTGCGTGAAACTTTTAAAACGCTGATGACGTCATTGGCGTGACATCACAATCGTGGCTACATGTCGCAGGCACGGAAGCACTTAAGACTAACTCCATAAACGCTATGCAGAAACTAAATTTGAAAGCCTACGTTAAAGCTTTGTCCCTTCCAAACTTGCATGACTTTCCCGAACTTTCTTGTGCAGAGATACAGCATGGTCCCAACATGTTCACCTTTCTGTTGGTGCCTTTCCTGAGCTCTGCTACAGCAACAAAGCAAAGTGTTTGAGCAGCCCTGTGTTTCTTTTCCCTGGCCTGGGCTGTATAGGATCTTTGCACATGTCTCAACTCGGGCAGGCCAATTGGCCACTCGAGCTAATCGTGGCTTTGGTTCTGTGTGAATAGAAGTCTAAGCGTGGGCAGTTGTCGCGCGGCAATATTTTGTTCGGGTAGAATGAGAGTTGTAGAGGACACTTTAAGCGACTTGCCTATTGCAGACCAGCTGTGTGACATTACAGCTGATAGATAGCTGTAGTTTTCAGCTCCGTGCAGTGGTGTCTCTTCATGAAAACCATCCTTGCATTATTATGCAAACAGTAGTAAGCGCCATCTATGAATCGTGGAATCAAATAGCCGGATAAGTGTCTTCTACTGGCAGAGGATGATGGCCTTTTATCCAGGTATTAAAGAAATTGCTTCCAACTTTTGATTCAGATAAATCATTGTATCCCAATGGTTTGTTGATGCCCCATTGTGCACACACGGCACTGCTTGGAGTGCACTGGTTTGCTTGCGAAAATGAGATTGAATATACGCACTCGTGTGGTCGCAATACATGGTGCCTAGGGAGGGAGAAGATAAGTTACGAACGTCCCATAGCTTAGCGCAAGGAAGGAGAAAAGAAATTACAGGAAGATTCATGGATGTTAAGGCAGTGGTTCTCAACCATTGATGTTTCGCAAACCCCTTGTAGATCGGCGGATATGATGGAGGACCCTGTTGGTAGTGAGGGGAAGGAAAAGGTATAGCATAATTATGATAATGATTTCTTAAATGGATATAGCTAAGGGCTAGATTGAAGTAGGCTTCTCTCATTGACATGCACACAAAAAATTTACTGGAAAATTAAAACGTTTCTTCCCAATTTGAAAAAACAAAAAAAAAAACTACTTTTATTGTTGTTGGTGTTGACTGATGAGGCAGGGCTTCGTGGATCCCCCTTTGAGAACCACTGTCTTAAATTAAGGAATGCATGAGCATGACCCCTTGGAAATGCTACACACGTCCGCCTTTGAGAAACGCTAACGCTGACCCCTTCACTTTTCTCTTCTTGCTTTCTCTTTTGCTTCCTCTATTTTGCCTCCTTGTTACGGGGTCCAGTGTTAGCGTTTCCCAAAGGGGGACGTGCGTGGTGTCTCCCTAGGGTCATGCTAATGGATTGGCTAAGAATCCACCAATGGATCCTCCTGTAATAGACCGATCTCACCAGCTGGTTTGATGCACTCACCGCTGATGCCTTGCATCGTGGGAACTGTACCGTAAAATCCCGAGAGATGCCCCACCCCGAAAGATAACCCACCCCTATTTTTGGCTTGATTTGCTATATTCTTTTAAACACCGAAAGATAGCCCACTACTAGTAATAGTAGTGTTTTGTATACAGTAAAAACCCAATTATAATACGAGGTTGTTTTCTTTTCTTTTTTAAATTTTGCTATGTAAAATTTGCCGCTCGTATTATACGCGGGTCCTAACAATTTTCAGCTTCGATGAGGCGCGATCTAACGCTGTTTGACGTAGTTTCGGTTTCGAAGCAATAAGGCGCTCAAAACAGCTATCATCATCATTAAAATCACGATGTCCGAGGCGCCACCATCCGTCCACAACAGTCAGGCTCGGCAATGGCGTCGGCGCGAAAACAATAATCGGCCGCCTTCAAAAGAAAAGTCCTTTTGGTTGCGGAAGGCATCGGCAACAGGGCAGCCGGACGACAATTCGCCGTAAATGAGGGCAGTATCCGCGGATGGAGACGACAAAAGCAAGCTCTGTTTGCGTGTAACGGAACGAGAAGAAGCTTTAGGAGCCCGAAGAATGGCGTGTTCGCCGACGTCGAGGCAAGTCTGGGCGACTTTGTAAAAGAGCAACGTGAACGGCACTTCGCCCTAACTTTGTAAAAGGGCAACGTGAACGGCACCTCGCCGTAAACACCGAGCTGCTGCATGAGAACTTTGGCGAGCCGACATTGGGCTACTCGCTCGTCGCTCGTTCTTTCAAGTGCGGGATTTCAAATGCGCTCGGCGGCACTGAAGACTACTGCCTTTAGGAGGAGGCGTCGGACAAGGAGTCTGACGGACGTGATGACAGTGATTAAGGTTCAATTATGACGCAAATAAACGTTTTCTTAAGACTTCCAGGGTCGTACTTTACGCGGAATATTTTCGTAGTCCTGATTTTGTTTCGTATTATATGCGGATAATTTTTTTTTCCGTGGTCCTCAAGTTATGTTTTGTATTATTCGCGGGTTTTTACGGTACTCTTCTACTGGTCCGTCGTTCGTTTGCGCTGTATTCTCGTTCCAACAAGCTTCGAAGGGACACAACCTAAAAATAGCAATTTTTTAAAACTTTTTTTGATTGTACACCGAAAGTTAGCCCACTCCATATTTTCACCCGATTTGCTCTTGATGTTAGGTGGGCTATCTCTCGGGATTTTACGGTAGTCTTTCTGCACGGCGAAGCAACCCCGCTAGAGGTCTGCGCGAGCCGAGCCCGAGATGGCATGAGCTATCTCACGCACGGGCACCTACCTCTTGCGAACTATAGTTATGGCGGCATCACGCATGCGTGGAACGCTTAGTGAGATCGGTCTATTGTTTTGCCCCCTTTTCTGTACTCCCTGCCTGTCAGAGTGTGTCGACGCCCTTCGATACAGTCATCCATATCACTCGTGAAAAGACCCATATCCATACCACTCGTGGAAAGAACCACTTTCACATCACTCGGGGTGGAAGCGCTGTGCCATTGTGCGCCAATCCACTTTCGCTGCGCCGTCCTGCTCTGAAGTGCACATGTTGCGCCACAACTGCCTTACCAAAAAAAGTTTTTTTTTTTTTTTTCAAGTTGTTGAGAGTATTTTTTATTTTTAATGGCAGCATTGGTTTAGTGTGTTGTGTTCGTTTACGGTACTCTGAACCAATGGGGACTTTCGCAAACCGTTACCATGTTCCGTGTACTGTGGACTACCGGAGCCTTTGAAGCGCATGCCCCATTGATACCATGACCGCGGAGCGCACGTTTAAAAGCATGCTTCAAAGGCTCCGGTGGTGCAGAACACGGTAGTGGTTTGCTAAAAGTCTGTATTGTTATCAAACCACCATACCGATGTGGTCGTGCCAACGGAGTGTAGGTCTGATCTCCGAAAATTGAACATGCATAGAGTCGCTTTGTCAGAGTACTGATCAGTACTCTGGCAATCGACGAAAGGATGCCTCAAGGGATGCCTTGGGGGCGGGGGTCGGACCTCTCCAGGTACAGCACTCAAGGTTGTGCAGCTGGGCAGTTAAGTGGGGGGGAGGGGATCAGGGGGTGTTGCGGTGGGCCACGAAGTGCGACGGAGGGGGGGGGGGAGGAGGTGGTGGGAGGCTAGGGGGGGGGGGGCTGGGCTGGGCTGGCTGGTTATTGCAGCAGGCCACGGTGGGGGGTGGGGTTTGCGGCGGTCTATTGCTTTGGGTGCCGCTGACCCTAGTAAAGCCACTGTGCCGCTTTCCAGCACTGCGGTGCATCGCCACCTATATAACAAAGCCATAGTGCTGAATGAGCATGGCGTCATCAGAGAAGGCCAACACTGGATTGGATACTTGACTCGAAGCCGAGCGCTGATGCAGCACTCGTTTCCAATGTGTCCAGCATTGGCCTTCTCTGATGGCTGCCATCTCGTTCGGCACTATGGCATTGTTGTGTAGAGAGTGTGGTGCAATGCGCTCCTCCTCTCTGGCTCCGCGCCAGCTGTGCGCATGACTTTGATGAAAACCGAAGGGCTCGTTTTGACGAATACCCGGCGGTGTCTTTCAGTCTGTCAGCTACGGGGAAAGAGGGAGGAGGAGGGGAGAGGTTGATGCATGTCGACGTCAGCGCTTCGGACCAATGGGAGCGTTGTACACCCCACCCTCTCTTCTTCCTTCTGTCTCTTTCTCTCTCCCTGTAGCTGACAAACATAAAACACCCCCGGGTTTTTGTCAAAACTAGCGTTCTAATGCTAACGCAGCATTAAAAGTTGTAACACACCTTTATTCTTTGCACAAAGTTCGACCGGCGCAAAATGCATTGTGTACTCGTGTCCTATTCCCCAACAGATTACCCCAAAAGCCTAATGAGCAAAACGTGCGCAATGGGTTCACACAGGTTGACAGAAATGTATGACACATCCTGCGTCGGTCAACCACATACAAAATATTGCATTGTTTTTTGTTTTCAGTTTTTTAATAAAAAAGCAAATTCAAAAAGCGAGGTTAAAAAGAAAATTTTACGTACGAAGCAACTGTACATCATTACCTCTGCTGAGCCGTACTCGACGTCAACTTTCTGGCGGCACGTCGTCGGAGCTAGCTGGCGTGGTTTCCGCAGTGCTGCAATGCTGTCGAGCTACTTTCGCAAGTGCACGGCTCCGCTTGACGTCTCCTTTGCACAAGAGTGCTCATGAATGGGACGCGAGACGAAGCCGCGCGCTTTCGCCGCAGTGCACAACTGCAGCATTGGAAGCTACGCTTGCCTCGACGGCGTAGCATCGAACGCAACCTCATGCCGAGCGCTGTTAAGTTTCGCCCCGTGGCGGATTGGCGTAGAGTGTGACCGGCGCGACACCATTTCAGGATGACGACGACGTGTTCCTGCTGAGCAAGGTGGCGGACATCCTGCGCTCTCTCTTCACCTGCTACAAGGAGGCTCTGTTCCCCTACTTCGACCGGTTACTCCCGCACTTTGCCAGGCTCCTGGTGAGAGTCCGTCCACCCAGAGCTTTCCGTCGTTTTCAATCAGGATCGACTATAGTTGGTGAAGGATCAAGAGCTCGGGGAAGCTCCGCCTATCCTCTTCCACCTTAGCAGAGCGAACGCCGGGGAGGAGGCGACCTCCCCAGCACTTCGCTCTGCTAGGTGTAAAGAGATGTGAAGAGCTTCCCCCAAACTCTAACCCTGTCACCGACTATAGAGCCAATCAATAAGCTATGCCTAGAGCATGGGTCCTCAAACCGGCTCTTTGGGAACCCAGGAGTTCCCTCAAGTACCCTCGGGGGTTCCATGGGCTCCCGAATTTCCTTGACCGTCCCCTTCCGGTGTTCTCCTAGTTTATGCACGGAATATCCGAGCCTTCCGTCGATGCGCAGCCACGTGGAAAACATTTGCTACAGTGTGCACTGCCGTGTCTGATATTTATGCCATTCTGAGTTGCCGGGAGTTGTTCGAGTGCGTATTTGACTAATTTCGTGATCATAATCAGTCCTTATTATTTATGTACGTGAAAATATTAAGAATTAAAAAAATAGTAACCTGAAATCACATTTTTTGCAAAATATTGCCGTCTTTCGACCTGCATCTCCTCTTGAGCAACAAGAGGACTGAAGTGCTCTTACATCGAAGTGTAGCTCTATTCAGTGGCTCTAGGCCAACTTTTGGGGCTTTGACTTCTGCAACAGTTGCACTTGGCGTAGAAACGGCATATTAATTTTTGTTCGCCGTGTTTTTAAACTTGTACCACTAGTGCACGTAGCAACTCTGTTTTCCTCTTTGCTACCTTACTCTTGTCATTGTCAGTGCCGCCGCCTTAATTCCTCGCATTACATTCCACAGTTTTTGCAGTCCGTTTTTGTTCTACTGTGAAATAATGCCACCACCGGCAGTGCTTGTGGGGTGTGCGTCATTTGCCAGCATACTAGCAATTATTTGTTCTTCCAGAAGGCCAAAAAAAAAAAATCCTTAGCTTGTGCAGAGTAACAGCATGGTGCAGACCAGTCCCTTTCACCTGTCTGCACCTTTCCTGAGCTCTGCTAGATCACAGAACTGAGGTGTTTGAGCGCCTGTCGACCACCAACACTGTCGGAGGCCGTATAGGAACCTCTGACAAGATTCCTGCAACTTTGTGCGTCTCGCGTTCCAACGGGCAAGAGGCGGTCGCCTCAGTGTTGGACACCGACGTTGTTGCAGGGTGCCGACAGGCCGTGGCCGGACCACCAGTGGGGGCTGTGCGTCTTTGACGACATCATTGAATACGGGGGACCCGTAAGTTTGTTAATTTATCTCGGGGTTTGCTGCTTTGCATTGGTTTGTAACTGTACTCCGTCTGACCGTGCAATGGACCATAAAGGACACTATGGGTTGTCAAAGCAAATCCCGTGCCACGTAAGTGTCACGTGGCCTCTGAGGAACTGCGACGCGAGGCGCGGGGGACGCATGGTCACGTGACACGTTTACGGTGCTCGATTGGCCAGGGTAGCTTGTGGCACCCATTACGGTATATTGTGAGGTGAGACGGAGTTTAGCATATGCCGCGTCGAAAGGGTCGAGGTCTTCAATTTTCGTGCAGAGATACAGCATGGCCCCAACATGTTCACATTTGTGTCGGTGCCTTTCCTGAGCTCTGCTAGAGTAACCGAGCGAAGCGTTTGAGCAGCCCTGTCTCGTGAATCGATTGGGCTGTATAGAATCTTCGCACATTTGTTATTTGCGGTACTACGTACCATGTTGCGAAAGTTGGCAATCTGGGAGAGGGGAAGCTCGCTTCAAAGTATCCCCATAATAAAGTCCCATTATATCGACTATCGAGCCTAGAATTTTTGGCAATTACGCATTACACTTGTCTGGCCTTGATCGGCGTAACACCAAACAGTGAGGAGGGGTGTCGGGCTCATTGCCTGGAGTTGGCTGTCTCGCTTACAGATGTGACCTAGTTGGGAAATGCTGTCACTTTTAGCAATCAGTCTTATTGAAAGGGTACTTTGACATAAAGGGGCATGCGATCAATGATTTTAAATTTTGGATTCTAGTCACATATATAATCTCATAAGTAAAGTTATTATAAACTACCGTAAAGTTCCGAGAGAACGCTCTCGCCCCGAGAGGTCGCCCATTCCGTTTTTATGGCTAAATATCTGTAACATAAAATTCGAAACATGGCCCACCCCCCGATTTCCGTCGGACGTTACGCAATGTCCGACGGGAATCGCATGAACCGAGCAATTTGCTGTACCGGCACGTCAGACAAGCGAGTTTATAGCGGATTCCTGCGTTTTTGTCCGCAATCTGCGTGTGCGATCTCCATTTTCCACGCGAGTTGGTCCCGCGTGTACTATATTGCATCGTGAAATATGATTTTGCTGTCATTCGCGATCTGCGGTATTTGTTCCCGTAACATACGAGTTTGTAGCGGATTCCTGCCTTTTTGTTTGCGATCTGCACGCGCAATACTCGGTTCCTGTGACAGGTAAGTTTGTAAGCGAGTCTCCACGTGTTTATCGCATCATGAAACGCGAATTTGCGGTTGTCCGCGATCTCGCGGTATCAGTTTCCGCGCCACGTACTTTGTAGCCGGTTTTTGATAAAGTTTTGCTGTGGCGCGCCCCAAAGATAGCCCATCCCATGTTTTTCACCATTTATCTCCATTTTGGGTGGGCGTTCTTTCGGAACTTTACGGTAGTCATGCTAAACCAGGCATCTGAGGTACTGGCATTGTAAAAATATTAGAGGCGATACAAATGCTGTCCCGAATTGAATTGCGCAGTGCGATTTCTAAGCACAGCACCGCAAAAGAATCTGGCATGACGGGACTTTCTCTTGCCTTGTAAGTCAACTCCAGTGTTTACCCACCCCTAAAAAAATACAAATGTAGCAAATATATTTGTGTCTAAATTGACTTTACTATGTAGTTGCACTGCAATGCTTTTTGTTACAGTAGCATTGTCAGTAGTTATGTAGTGATTGTGAGGGTATCTTTAACCCTCAAAAGCATTACTTTGAGTTGCTACTATGCTGGAATAGGCCCTTCATAAGAAGTCTGTGCCAGTTGCTGCAACCGAGTCATCCGAGTATAGACCATTATTTGGGACATACCCGCAGCTGTATAGAATCACGAGGCATGCATCGGTGTTGGGCACAAACTTGGCGTCAAGCGTAGTATCAGAGCAAGTGCTGTGTCAGCGTTCTCCGAAAATTCAGATCCAATTGCATGCTTTTTGCCTAAGAAATGGTTGAATGTTGCTCGATGGGGTTCTGAAGATTCGAGCACATCTTGATCATATCTGGTAAACTAGGAGATGCACGAAATTTGTTGCAACATGAGCCGGGAACATGCTGTGTGCTACGTTGCATGAGGTCATGTGACCGCTGTCCGGGTGACGTCACGTGACCTTCCTGATGTCACAGCATATCATGACGTCACATGACACCCAAACTTGACATCGTCACGTCATGTAACACTGGCATTACACAACACCCGAACTTGACGTCAAGTCAACGTAATTTCAATACGTCTTGCGATATGCGTGTCGGGTCGAGCATAAGGTGTCACTTTTCTCCATGACCGAGCCCCAATAACACATTCTCAGTTAAAAGGGTGTGTTGACGCGCTGCTTTCCTGCTTGGGGTTTGTGTAGTTACTCCTGTTCCTTAGACTAATAATGACCGGATCAGTTTTCCGTTGTTTATAGTTATACCGCGGCTAAGTTACAAAATCTTTTCGCTGGTGTCGTTTCGACGGACAGGCCTGCGAGAGAGTGCCAGGGCTACTTCCTGCCGAGGTTACTCCAGCTGCTGGAGAGCCACAGCGCAGAAGTCCGGCAGGCTGCCAGCTACGGAATCGGCGTGCTCGCCGCAGTTTGGCGGGGAAAACTTCTCAAGGTCTGCGCATAGTGAGTCCTTTCTGTTTTTCGTGCCATCTATTTTGAGTTTCGTGCGTCCTTATTGAAGGCCCGTTCACACATACGGCACAGTGCCACAGACACAGTGCCGACTTTGTTGCTGTATCAGAGCTCTGCCGCACGAGACCCGACGTCGCATAGTGTGACACTTTGATGTCGACGCGACACCGTGGCATCACGCGACACTGAGACGTCATGTGCCACCGTGACATCATGTGATGTGACAGTTTACTCATGGCAGGGGCTGTGATGTCAAAATCACCAGCTGTGCTCTATCGTTCTTGTATAAAGCTGTTGCTTTCAGAAATGCGTTTCCTACAGCGAAGCTGTTACGGGCTCTTCCCATCACTGCAAATAACGTCTGATTGTCGTAGTTGTAGTAGTGTAGTAGTTGCTGCGGTTGGCAGCATAATGGGGCACGACGGCGTCTGCCGCGATATTGCAAACTCCTCGAAAAAGTTATTTCCAGGTGCTTTCTGGAACCTAGGCACGGGCGAACAGAGGGACCTGAGGTCGAATCGAATTTGAAGCGAATAGTGATTTTGCGCCGAATGATCTTGACATTGAATAGGTCGAATAGCGACAAGCAACAAATACCACGAACAGATACGTCTGAACTGTAGCTTTATACTTGCCCTTATCTGGTATCAGGAGTACCGTAACTGCTTAATCTTCAGAAGTGATATTGAGTGTCGGGAGCATGAAATGGTCGAAAGCACGCCAGCTGGCCGGAAATCCAAGCCATGAGTAAGTCAAACCCGTTCTGCATGCGAACTGCAGGAGAACGTCTACCAGTTCGACATAGCGGATTAATTTGGCATAACAGTGCTAAGGCCTGTTGCGAAACTGTCTAACAGGCACATTTCTGACTGATGCAGGACACAATGAAGTAGGTCAGTGCATACTTCCGCATGCTTTTCTTCATTGCACCCGCGTATGACGATCACATCTGCCGCGTCTTAGTCATCGGACTCCAATGAACCAATGCTGATGGCCGCTGCCTTCTACATTCGTGCAGTAACGGTGAACAATGCCGAGAACACGGAGCTGCAGCCGGCGGGGAGCACGTTCTGTCTCCTGCAGAATCGCCATTTTGCTCTGCAGCTGGCTTTTCGCTGCAAGCAGGGGGCTAAGCGTTGGGGGCAGCCAACTAGCAGCACAAGCTGACTTTCTTTGGGTCATATTTTTTCCAGGCGGCCGCGTGACTGCTTCGAAGAAACAATAATAGTCTCTTTTGCGAGACGGAGCGGGGACGAGAGGCACGGAGCACCCTCTGCTCCAGCTCCCTCCGCAAAAGACGGCCGACCCGGAGGGAAAAATCAAAAAATAAAAAAAAGCCAGCATGACTGTTGAAGTTCGGCTTTCCCCCCAATGCGGCCGCTCGCGTTGGGGGAACGCCAAGATCCCGCACAACCGACACACGTTTAATAAGAGCTTGTTTAGACAGTAATCAAAAAGAACAAGGAATGGTTTTGCGTGTGAACGAAATGACCTGCGTTTACGAAGATTTAGGTCAATCTGATTATCTACAGACCATGTACATATAGCTATCAAGCCAACTGCTTGATAAAAGATTGCCCGCCGCTCTCTGGAATCGAACATAGGTTCGTTGCGTGCCACAGCATTGTCAATCCGCTTTATTAGATGGTTTTTGTCGAACAAACGCGAGTATGAGTCTCTAGTAGTGCCCCGCCACACGGCCACAGTCGCTGCGACATCGAGATGGAAAATTCTTCGACGTTCTTAATCAATTCCAAATTTGTTCGGAGTTGATCATCGAAATTAAAAGCTTTGGCCGACTAATAGGGTTCGGTTGCATCCATCCATCCGTCAGTACCACCTAGGAGAAGGGCCCGCGCATTACGTCGTCGCTGGGCGGATTTTCAGGCAGCCCCAAGTGGCAGAGCACGCCGAAACTTGACGAGGAGTATGGCGCAGAGAGGCAGGACACGGGAGTCTTGGTGTTGTGCTCATTGTGAGACTCCGAAAGACGCGTCGCACCGTTCGTCGAACAGAGAACTGCGAGGTGCACGCTCGTGAGAACGAAGCGTCAACAACCTCGCCTCGACTGTACGGTGGACCAACGCGGGGCTGCTCGCTTCTGCTCGGGCGCAGGCGCGGTGCCAACGCTGGTGGCTATGATCGAGGCCCCCGACTCCCGGGGCCCCGAGCGGGTGTTTGCGACGGGAGAACGCCATCTCGGCGGTGAGCAAGGTGCTGCTCTGGCGCTGCCGGGACGTGAGCGTGGACGAGCTGGTGCCCCGCTGGTTCTCCTGGCTGCCCGTCTGGGAGGACGACGAGGAGAACCCGCACGTCTACGGGCTGCTCTGCTCCCTCCTGGAAGTGTGAGTGGCGGTTGTTGGCTTCCCTGCGTATTTGTCGAGATAACTTCCAGAGCTAACTGCGACTAAACTAAGTCGCGAGGCACTTCATAGATTTATTTTGGATCCCACGGATGAAGTCTGTGTATGCAGAACGTGTTTCTGTGCCGCTGTTCAGGGTTTGTGGTAGACGTTGCTGCTATTGGTTTTACAGCGGAGCTGTTGAGGGCTACTTTCCCCAGTTTTGTGTCCGGTACCAAACAATTGTCGACCAACTAGCAAACTCTGGACAGCTACCGCCACCTATGAGCGACGGCGGCAACAAGACAATCAGTCTGGTTGCCACCATCGCTCATAGATGGCTGCAACCTTTCCAGCTATCATAGAAGAATGGATAGTTGAGCGAGTTGGTGGGAATGCATCGTAGGAAACGGCACTGGAAAACAGACGAGACGAAGAAGAAACACATGTGACGAGCACAGCGCTTGTCCTGTGTGTTTCTTCTTCATCCTCGTCTGTTTTGCTGCGCTGTTTCCTACATTCTAACCAGTTGCGGTTTGGACTCACGATGGGTCGGCGGCGTGCCCTTTCTTCGGGGAAAGAAGGCTGGGTGCAAAGGGAGCGGTGACGTACACAGCAGCGCGAATGGGTCCACAACCGCCGCGAAGCCGCTGTCACCCTCGAGTTCCACTCCGTCGAGCGCTTCAGATTCCTTTGCGAAAGAAGAGCACATCGCTTCGCCTGGAATCGCCGCCCACCATAGTACAGCTCCGCTGGTCTTCCTTCACCAGAGTGGAAAGGCTGAAGGTTTTTTTTTTTTTTTTAGGGGCGAAGCTCTTTAGGGGCTAGCCATGTCTGTGTATCTGTCCAGTGTCCTCGTGCTCCTGCTCGTGAGCTCACGTGTCTCGTGTAGAGAAAAAAAAAAAAATGATGATAAAAAAAATATGTTTGCGCAGTCGACAGGATTTGAACCTGTGCGGGGAGACCCCAATGGATTTCTAGTCCATCGCCTTAACCACTTGGCCACGACTGCGGGACGAGTAGTAGGGGCTCTGAGATGTGGTAGTAACTCAAGAGCTTGGGATGTCATGGATGAAACGTTGCATTTTAGCCGCTCAACGTCTATACAGGAGAGGGCGCTGCGGTCAAATGCGTATATAATCGCGTTAAACTTTGCATGCATTGGCTCAACGTTTATAGACAAGAGGACGCTGCGGTCAAATGCTCAAATGCGTATATAACCACGTTCCATACCACACATTCTCTTTCTGACATGGATGAAAACGAACGAAAGGCTCGGCATGCTGCGGCTCAGCGTCTACGCAGACAAGCACCACCAGAGCTTCGCCCCAATCAACATCATTCACCACGTAGAGATGCGGTCAATTTTTTTTTTTTTTTTGGTTATACCACATTATTTTATACCATACTCCTTCTGTTTTTATGCGATCGTGGGTACACCTTGGATTTCTCGTTTCGTTCCATGAACCATTCAAACGCCATAACGGCGGCGATCGGCCTTTGAGTTCGAACGGTTAGTAACGACTAGATTCACTGAATGTTCTCAGAGTACCGAAACTCCCAGGTTCAAGGCGCCAAGATGGCGGCTTGATCTTTTTCTTTACTGAAATCACCATGAGCTTTTAGAATGAATGCTTTTGCCTAAAAACAAACAGAAAGATCTCTTTTTGTAGGAACTTTTATTGGAGATTAGTGCAGAATGACAGGAGCATGATGTTTTCATAAAACCTTGCAAGGTTTTGCGGCACAATTAATATTGTTTTTATACAACCATGACTCACCGGCAATTTCAGGTAGCGCGTCCCGGCCTGGGCGCGTCCCATAGCTTGGTCTGTCAATCGCGGCTGCATCCGCTTTGGAGACAGGGTTGACAGCCCTGACACCCCTTCCACTGTACAGTAAACTCTCATTGGAGCGAACTTCAAGGGACCCAAGGAAATAGTTCACTTAACTGAAAGTTCACTAAACTGAATATATTCACTAGAATATGGAACAGCATAGGGCACAGCATACATCGAGTCAGAAGTGGGAAATGCAATTTATGGAGTCATGTACATCGATATATACAAAGTGCATAACAGTTACGTTGCTGCCTTTCTCATTTTGAAAAGAGATCTGTAATTTTCATTTGTACCGGCACTCTTAAAGGGATGCTGAACCAAGCATTTCAGTGTCTATAATAAGTGGCGCACGATCTTTCCACGAGCCAGCAGCCACCGGGTAGACTAGGACGCAAGCCCATTCACGCTTAAGATGACAGTGAAATGTGTGGGCTGCAGGAAAAAGGGAATAAAGACAAGCTTTTCATTGTACAAATTAGTTTTCATGCAATACATACGCAAGGATGTCTTCGAGCTAAACAAGCTAAATGAAATCGGAAGGGGCAACAACAGTAGGAGTTTAAGACAAACGCTTTGTTCGATTGTGGCTTGCAGCAACCACGTGGCGCTGCTGGGCGCAGACAATGCCAACCTTCCGAGGGTGGTGATGGTGATGGCGGAGGCCTTCCTCAAGGAGGCCATAGACCCGACCTCCGAGGTCGGCACGCGGATGGTCACCCTCCTCAACACGCTCAAGGTAGGTCCAAGGAGCTGTCGGGGTCGCTGGCAAAACTGCCAGTGATTCCGTCTAGAGGGGCAGAAAATACCGTATTTGTACAAGTGTAATGCAATTTATTTCTTATTTCTTTTTTCTTGAAATTACGTGCTTTAAAACGCACCTCGCACTATACTCAGAATTGAGTTCAGCCATGAGGCGCGAGAGTCTGGAGAAAGCCATCCGTCCGGCTCAATGCAGGAGATCGGGTGGGAAAAGAAGTGGGGGTGTGGGAGGGAATTTATTAGCTATTGGGCCACGGAAGGGGGGAATAGAAAACATAAAAAGCATTTTTATCGCTTTTGTGTTCATACAACGCATGCCAAAAATCACGCCACAGAAATGCAGGGCGCCACGCGGAAATGCGGGCACTGGCTAATTCAAGCATAGTCAACACAAGCCAAGCCAAGACCACCAACCGTGTTTACTACGCAGTCGTGCAACAGAGGTGTTTGTTTATGCGGAAAGACCAGAACAAGAATCGGTGTGATCGTGTATTGGGTCAAGCAGTCTTTTTCTGCCTGCGCATTCAATTTCTGCTCCAGAGTGGTCTGGTGTTTGTGTGTTGGTGCTTCTGCTTCGTGCCTTGCTTTGCTTGTGGGCTGCCGAGGAGCTCACACGGAAGAAAAAGGAACACTAGACAAGCCGCGCCAGCGCCGTGCTGCTGCATATCCGCGAAGTCGCCAAGTGGATTGCAACCGGAAGGACCTGAGCAATGAGGATGAGTGTAGTCAAAACAAAAACTGATATTTCTTTGGCCTCGCTCGCGTTATAATAGTAATTTTTTTTTCTTTTTTCTTTTTGAGGGTATTAAAATCTGCCCTTGCGTTACATTTCTGGTAGCGTTATATTTGTGCAAATACGGTAGGTGCCCCACCTTGTCTGCGTGGGGTGCCAACTTAATTTGAGTGTTCCTAAAGGGCAGAAACAATGTAGGTTGATTTTGTTTTTAACACTTGGTATCTGACAAGAGGTTGACTTTGTCTCAAGCAGACAAGAGCACCCTGCAAGTCAATCACGACCAGCCATATTGCGATCGGCTCACAGGACGTGACCTCGGCAGCAAGAACGAGTAAAGATACATCTACAAGTGTTTGTAGAGGAGAGCAAGCCACGTTTTTCTCACCGCAAAAGTACTTTTATTTTGCCAACTGTTCAGACCCCGTCAATACGGTGTACATATTTGGCAGCTCTCTTCGTCTCCATCTATTCGTGGGCTTTGATGGCTAATGTTTTCGTCATAAAATATTTTTTTAATCTAAATTTTTGATTTGATAACAAAGTTTTGAAATTTTGGTACTCACCTACCAGCACTACCGTAGTTTACACGATTGTGCGTCGACCCTCCAGAGTGCGCATCAGCAAATAAAAAAATCTGTAGATGCAGCATTTTACTGCGTAACATGTGAGAACGGCAAAGTATCTGTTTCCTGTGCCGAGGCCTCCAACGCGGCGATCTGCTGCCTTCTGGCGTGCTTCTTGGCTGCGCATGCACGCAGCGAGGTGCTTGAGATGCCCAGGCATTATCGAAACTGGGAAGTTCACGCCGAGAAGGCGGAACTGCTGAAGCTACTCACCCAGCCGTTCTCACTCTGTCTGCGACTGAGACTTCGACTTCTCGCACACGGGGATCTCAGTCCCGCCGTCATCACCGCCGCTTTCGGCACGTTGGCAGCATAGGCCCAATGAAATCTTGCACTTCACAAATGACAGGATCAACCGCACCGCGCTTCTGCGCCGGTCGATCGTATGGGCGATCACGGGTGGGGACCGATTGCACATTTTTGCGGCGTCGGGTCAAGCAAAGCCTGACTTCCAACTCCGGAACCAGATTTTGGGTTGCCTGGCGGAAGCCTCTTTGTTTGCCGTCACGGTTTACTGAACCGCGCCACTGCTGACCCACTGGAGCATCACCCGCTCCGACGGGTCGAACTCTGCGTCGGACAGCACAGTTGTTGGTTGTCTGAGAAAAGAATGGCCAAAGCGAGCACGCACCGAAAACCACCATACTGCCCCGGATGGCGCGTGTCAATACAAAAAAATCAGCAGAACCCATCGCTTTGGGAATGATTATCTACGTTAAGGCGGGCAGCGTCAAACAGTCGCGGGTTGGCGCGCTCGTCAGTGGCCGGCACACTCTGAGATACGCCAGTCCCACTCCTTGAGGCGATTCTAAATTCTATCGACACTTTTCGCAGCCCTCATGACGATCTCCGCAGCCCAGCCGCGATGCGTTTGTGTCACTTAGGAAGGCGAAGCAAAGCACTGCGCCCTCCCCGCACAAACACTCAC
>JAZHYW010052216.1:0-21366 GCA_037355805.1 Ixodes ricinus
CGCAGCACTCGTGGTGAAATCTAGATGGATGTGAATGTCGTTCCCGATCAGACCAGCAAACGCTTATCGCCAGTAGACACTTTAACTGGCCTTCCCCATACGAATTGCTGAACTACTTCATTATACCCAGAATTACTGCCACAGCCTCCTTGGCCAGTTGGCTCTAGTTTTTTTCGGCTGCTCTTAACCGACGTGATAGGAACGCCTCAGGTCGCACTGCTCTTGAGTCCACTCTATGCGCAATCATTTCTCCAGTGTCATAGGGCGATGCCTCAGAGAGCTGCAGCAACGGCAGCTTGGCATCATAAAAGACATTAACATCAGTTGATGTCAGCATCTTTTAACTTGCGTCAAACGCTGCACTTTGCTGGGAACCCCCTACCACAATGCTTTCTTCTTGAGTAACGGGTGCAACGAATGCAGCACAGAGGACAAACTAGCGCAAGAATTCGACACTCAAGACCCTAAGTAAATGCATTTCTGCAGCTCCAGCTTCAATCCTGCACAGCTCAGTCGCCGCAGCACCTGTTCTAAATTATGAGGATGGGCCTCCTGTGTTGCACTCGTTACCGAAATATGATCAAAGTAGGCAGCAACCATGTGGCAAGCCTACACCAGGTTCTCTATTTTACTTTGAACTATGACTGGTACCGACGCCACCCCTGAAAGTTAGTCGGTTGTACTGGAACAGCCCTCGTATAGATCGTCAAGTACCTCTAGGAATCTTCGTTCACCTCTACACACTAGTAGGCGTCTCAGAGTTCAAACTGCGAGACAGTGACGCCTCTTTCCAGCTTTGTCCAGACTTCCTCCCCCTCCGGCACAGGATATGCCTCGATGTCCGCAACCCTTTTCACCATGACCTTGAAATCCCCCACACAGTCGCAATATTTCATCCTCTTTCAACACCGGAACCAGAGGCGCTGCCCATTTCGATGGTCGCACCAGACCCCAGCTGCTTTCACTCTGCATGCACAGAATTTCCTAAGCAAGCAGAACCTACAGTGCAAACGTTACCGCTCTTGGCCTTGCCTCACCCGGCACCCTTATCTTTTGTCTTGACACCTCGCGGCGTACCCAGTACTCTTGAAAACAAACCGAGAATCGTGCCAACCAAGTTCTGCCCACTGTCGACTCGATGAACGTTCAACAAGTTCTCGAGTTACATTCAGAAGCCAGCCACCCAGATTCCTGGCGAGGAGGACCTGGAAACCGCCTCTGAAAAAAACAGGGGTAGCTGGCCTCGCCTTCATTCAAGCTCGGCAACCACTATTGTCATACCGTCAACCGCCGTGGGGTGACCCAGGTGCCCTCTCAACTTCCCGTCGGACTGTTCGAGCGCAGTCCGCGAAAAGCACCGTTTAAACTCCGCCTCGTCCATCACCAAGTGAAAGGCCCCAGTGTCAATTTCCATCAGGACTGATTGAACCTGGGCAGTCACTATGGCACATATGGGCGGCACCCTTGGTTCCAGCTTGCTGACACTGTCGGTTCGTGCAACCATAAGGTCTGCTCTCTCGACTTCCAGAGACCACAGGCTGCCGATGTCGGCGTTGGTCACTCTGGTCAATATAACTTCACTGAACACATGGTGAGCTTGGATCAACAGTAAGCCAAAATGTACTGAATTATCTGATCATAAGAGAGCACTCTTAAAACATTAACAAAGAATCACAATACTTTATTGGAGATAAGTAAAATATGATACAAGGAATATAAGCATAGTAGATTATAGTAAACTTGTCAAATTTTCTGTAAAAAAGAACAGCCAATAAAAGAGGCGCTCGAAACGACGAACAAAGGAAAACATTGGACCAATAAAACGAACACATTATAGACACAAAACACATAATATTGGAAGAAGGAAAAAAAAAACTCGCAGGGGAAACAAAATAAAAAACATAAAAAGAAAGAAGGACACAAAGAAAGCGAATTTCATCGTTGGCACCGTTCACATCGTAATCGATTTCGTTGGAAGTTCATTGCTCCAGACATACCACTCGAGTCGCTCTGTTCTACGACAGACGGACGTCGGTGACCATTAACGACGGAACTTTGAGTAATGTAATGGATAAAAACAAAAGACGTAACGGCCTCGAACTCTTCTTCCGGAATTCCGACTGTAGGGTTGTTCGCCCGCTCAATATAGCCAAACTCGCAGTTTCCCCATGCCCTCTCCCAGTTTAATGGGTGCTTGCTTCTCTTACGAGTTAAGCACGACAGCGTGGTCATAATAAGGGCTTTTGAAACGACATGAGGAGTCGTCCTTTACTTGCATGTCTCCCTGGTTTCCTTCTGATTTTGTTCTAGCCAGTACACAATCAACAATTTCAACCTTGTTATATAGACTATAGGTAGGGCTCCGTGTTTTCGGAGTTAATTTTTTGTCAAATTCGGAGGGTGTTTTTCGGAGTTTATTTTTTGCCGAAGATGCGTAGTTTATCAGAGTTTATATTTGTTTGATTCCCAATTCTTTGAAATTCGGAGTTTAGTTTCGCAGTGTTTCCTATTGAAAATAAATATGTAAATAATAACCGAATGTAAACGTATGCCAGATAAAAAATCAAACGCGCTTGTACCGATTAAAAATTATTCAGTTGAATTTGACGTTCGTGCGATTGCCATTGGCAATATTAATTTGTCCCACGACAAAAGTCGCACACAACTGTTGCTTCGATAAACGTCGAGACCTTAAAATCAATAAACTCCCGGGGGCAGTCGCTACGAAGCTCGTAGTCATCCCATCCTATTCCATCAATCTAGCCCTCGGCCGCGCGAGGTGGAGCGGTTAATGATCTAATAGAAGAGTTTCAACTCTCCTTTTTTGTATTTAATACAATCTCAATCTCTATGAGTACATAGCTTTCACTGTTACAAAAACATACCTTCTCCTCTCTCGAAATCACAAATCGCATGGCTCAAACTGGAAACCAAAAGTGTGGCTTTTGTCGTGACCCGATTGTACAATGACCTGTTGCCCTGAATCAACCTCGACGAGACAAGCGGCAAGACCCCTTTTAACAACGGTCTTAGATTTGAAAGATAATTATGGTGCCATTTTCCCAGGATCATTGACTCCGTCCTAATCAGAACTGTAAAAAAAAAAAACTTTATTTTTATATTTTTTTTGTGTGTGTGTTGGGGGGGGGGGGTGGCATTGGCACATAAACATTCAGAGTTTATCGAATAAATCCGAATTGAACAAAACTTTACCGGCGGATGATTTTCAGAGTTTTTCGGATTTATTCGAAAAACTATAGGCAACGGGGGCTTCATCAGCAGTTGGGAATGAAATGTAAAAGGCGATTTGAAGTTATATCTGTACTTCCGACTCAAAAGCTCGCCTTGATCCATGGTAGATACCTTCGCCCATTGTGCTTCCAGACAACGAGGAGGTTTTCCCCTGCTGGCTAAATTTTCATTAAGCTGTGATCGACCGGTCTTGCCTGAGTGGTGGCGACATAAATGAGTATCGGTTGGTTTTGACTGATACAGAGTGTTTCTCGAAACGCGTGTTAATTTGTCCCTGCAAAAAGGACGCAGCGCACAAAAAAATGGTTAATGTCGCATTGGTCTTTGCTCTAGGGCCAATTAGGGAAGCTGATTGAATTTAAGTATAAGTAGTTTAATATTTTCCCTACTTTGGAATAGTTACGTTTAAATCAATAACTTTAAAACAGGGTTTCATCTGTGAACTTTTTGGGGATCATTCACTATCATTGAAGAAACTCATTTTAGGAAGATATAGGGCACATTGTACGGTGTTTAAAACAGAAAAGAACACTCAATTTCGACGCGTTTTATTATGCGGGTAGAAATTGAAGAAGAGCAGGAGACAAGAACACGCGGGAATGTCAGAACGCCAAGCTCTGGATGAAATGATTAGATGATTAGATGTTAGAAACAAAGCGAGTTGCTTTTGTATCTACTCACGGTTCGAACGCCTTCCAACGAGAAAAGCAGAACTCTGAATGCCGGCGTTTGGCAATTAAAAACATCTGAAGTGCGAGCGCAAACAAAGACAGCTGGCTTTATGTCTACCCACTAAACCCCGCGTCGTCTCGTCTCCTCTCCTCAGTTTCTCGGCGCGTAGGTGTCGGTTTTCTGACGGAGAGCATCTTTGATGAGGCGGTTTTGCCATCTTGTGGTCGTGGCACGCCGCCAATGCGCACCGCTACTCATTTTTGGCAAGACGGATATCAACCCAAAACTCAAGGCTTAGTTTTGCAGTGTTATTTTAACGGCACATTGTTTTTTTTTTCGCCCTTGAGTGCTACACTTCCTTCCCTCCTACGATATAGGCGCGGCGAAGAGTGAAAAATTGAACTGTCTATGTATGCCTTTATTGTCATCGAAAAGTTGCCTGAATTGATCATTGCGGGTGTAGTGCTAAGCAGAAAATGTGTCAACAGCCAAACATCATCACCTAGAATATTGTAGTGTACATCAATTGTGATGGCTTGGGGAACATTGTGGATGCTCCTCTTGGGATAGGGGGATCGAGTGGTACCTTAGTCCTAGGGTGGCTTCAGTTGTTATTTTTAGCTTATTTCTGCTTCATGTAGCATGTGGTGTTAAGGGAACGCCATCACAAACAAACTAACGTACAAAAATAAATTGTGGCTTTAAATGACGGTGGACAACCAGTCAATTGTATAAGCTTGATCCCGAAGACAAGCGCTTATCTCTAAGCACATAATAAATCATTGACGGCGACCTTTCTTATCTTTTTTTAAATCATAAATAGAATGTAACGCAGTATTTAAGTGCTAGAAATTTAAACTGAAGCAGGAGACATTCGGACAGTCGTTTTCACGAGTGAAGAGGAGAATAGTGTTTTAATTTAACGTCAGGTGACCTGACATCATTGTATCGATTTGAGGTGTCGCGTAACGCAGAGTCACGTGACATTGCGACACGAGTTTTGTGTTACCAGTGTCACAGGCATCGTGTTACGTGACGTCACGTGACCTATGTCACTTGCCTTGACACTGCATGTGGGCAGATTACGCCACACTAGTCAGGCGACATTAGATCACGTGACGGTGACGCTGACGTGCCCAGCTATGTATATGCGCCGACGTGTGGACGCATGTACGGACACATATCAGGGAATGGTAACTTCTTTTAGAAAGAATTCCATGCGGTTAAACGTATCCTACCGAATATAGGACGGTCTCAATATGGCCTCCATAACAAAAGGCTTCATAGAATGGCGCAAAACAGCTCCCGATCTCGGCTTTGTGCGTGCCCCCAGTTATGCGGTGCTTAGACGATATTTGAAATGAAATGCAGGAGGAGTGATTACCAGGGTTGTAAAGTACCTAGGTACAAGTAACTGGAAATCGGTATCTAGGTACTTTTGTTGTACCTGAGGTACAAACCTAGGTACATTATTTCTCGGTATCTGTATCTGTATCTTAGGTACATTTTCCAGTAACTTGTAACTAAGTGAAATTGCTTTTTGCCAGGTACTTTTCATTCACTTCGTCAAAATTGTAGAAACTCTAAATCTTGAAGTATCAACACACTTCCATGTGCCGTGATTAACGTTGAGTTGGGTACAACCTGGGAGGCACTGACTTGATCGAAAGACGTTTTAGCGAACGAGGCCCGCCCATGATGTTTCATCTAACGACACTTTAGCCAATGGTGGTGTTCATTTGAGCGAACGGTGTATTAGCGAAGCTGTTCTGGCCACACCAATTTATCGAATCGCTTCGGATCTCGAAAATATCGACCTGCTTCTTTCATCTCAAACCAAATCGACTTCATTGTTTGAAGCTCCTCTGACAGCTATTCAAGAGATGAGATAACTTGAAAGATGTGCGCAGTTTCTGTCGCCTGTATCTTGTCCTGGTGGTGACTCTCTTCTGCCATAAATACAATACAAATTATAATTGAAAACAAATTATAACTACAATCGTAAAGCAATGCAACATCGCGTATATAATACAGTTTTTACTCCATAAATCGGACCCAAATTTTGCAATTATGAAAACTGAAAAGATCAGAAAAAAAGCTTAAATTTCTTGCGACTAACAAAAAACCAAAAAAAAACAACAACAACAACAACAAGGAGAGCTTAAAGCTTTTTGCTCGTCGTCGTGAAGGTTGGGCGATATGTACTCGACTCATGCGTTTCTTCATGCGGCTGACGTCTTGTGGGCCCGTCGACATCAGCACCGGCTCTGAGGGCAAGAACGTCAACAAGTGAATTTCGGTGGTTTCGGCTTGATGTGGTAAACAGTGGAAGCTGTGGCCTCGGTGAACCAATTGGAGCGTGGGGATAAGGCACGCGAGCACTCAACTCCGATGTGGACACCGCATTGACACCAATAAAGCGGATTTATCGAACTCGCTTTTGTGTGAATCCTTAGTGTAAAAAAGCTTTACTTTCAATATACTCTGACAAATTTAGGTAAAATAAATAAGGAAAGTATCTTTACGAAGTAACTGCACCTGTACATAGGTACATTTTTAAGCGAGTACCTAGGTACGTACTTAGGTACATTTTCGTATGAGTAGCTGTAACTGTATCTTAGGTACATTTTTTAAGTAACTTTTACAACCCTGGTGATTACCCCTAATCACTGGCATTTACATCGCATTCTTGACGAACTTCTCTTTTTATAGAGTCAGCGGGATTAATGCACGCCGAAAGGTAAACAGAGAGTCAAGATTGCGACCGGATTCAACAATGGTTTGCTGTAGTTTCTTCTGAAGAACTTTAAAATGCTTGAGTAACAAGAGGCAGAACAAACAGCAATAAATTCGGGCCATTAGTACTGCACATATTTCAAAATGCTTGAACTAGTTGGAGAGGGGGTGAACTGAGTATCTAGTTCATAATATTTTATAAGGTATATCATCTGGCAGCGGGTGACTCCTAACTATAATAATTTCCCTAATTTTTTTAATCCAAAGTAGTAAGACGAAATCAGTGGTCTTGTTGTTGCCCGTCTGCCTTGGAGACGCACTTACACTTTCTTTTGTTGAATATTATGTTTTATTTTAGGTAAAAGTAAAAAAAAACACGTGTTGCAACAATTACCCTGGATCTCCATGTTCTTGTTGATATAAAAAAAAATCCAGAGCACTGTGTGCAATAGTTTTGCGATTTAAAAAGGAAAAGAAAAACGCAATGTGAATATAAGTGCATCAAGTTTACTTAAACAAAAGAAAGTTAACCTTTCCTAACCATTCCGGATATGTAAGCTCTATACCTCAAATACAGACAAAATAAAAGAACTAAAAGCAAATCTGAACAGAAAAAAATTTTCGAGACAACCCAAGCTTTTTTTTTTAATTACTGGACCCCTCAACGTTGCCGCATTGACGGGGGCGAAGACAGAGCGGTCGAGTCCACTATAAAAGACTGAGGCACTACTTGTTGGACAAGATTACGTAAGCTTCAGGGCTCCGGCAAGCTGCTAGTACGAAGACCAGGTTGTACAGAGTTTATCTCGAGAAACGGCAGCACGAAATTTGAGTTTTTCCGCTTGCCATCGTAACATAATGTGAGATGTTGTGATGTAATAAATCATTTGTTCGGTATTTCAGTGAACGAAAGTTCGAAGATACCGACACACATTTATTTATTTCATAGAATCAAATTTCATAAGTACGGCTTATGTTCTATTGGCTCTTTACAGCCCCAAATATAACTTATCTAAAGGTAAATGCATTTTTCACATTTTAAACGTGACATTTTAATATTTTCAGGATATATCTTCGTGAGTGCCTTGGCCTCAAGCACTAAGAAGAATTTGGAGATTTTATTTTGACTGGAGAAAAGTCTCGTGTCGCAATATGGTTAAGTCGGATCAACAGAAACATTAAAAATATGGCATCGCCACAAAATTGCCATCAATTGCGAAATTTACATTCATTCCCTGCTACTTAGTTGTGCTTCCAAGTCCCTTCGTTTGCACTTAATACCCTGCGTTAAATAAATTTCGCATGTTATAATTGAGGACCAGTTCACACCAGCTTTTTTAAAGCTGTTGTTTACGGTGCTTTTTTGACGTCATGATTAAAGACCCAAGTGGTCGCAATACATTTTTTAGCATTTGTGCGGACCTCGAAGCTTTCAGACCTATACACCTTTTTCGTTTAGCCTCGCACCGATGCACGTTGTCTCCATATCCGGTATGCGTTCCGAAAAAAAAGCAAGAGATAATAGCGCTGAATAAGTAAAAAAGTAAAGAAGGGTCATAACAACAACGACAGACGGTTGCAGTTAAAAATGCTAACACGTTCTACTGTCGAGGCGAGAAGAAAGCGATGTTTTCACGCATACCGGAAGTTCCAAAATTAAAGATGGCGGCGCCCACGTAGAAAAGGTGTATACGCAGTTTATGTGCCGATGGGGTTCCCGAAGATGTATGCATTAGGATTTTGAGTAACAAAACGCCGTGCTGGCATTTTTTCCTTCACATTGTGCATCAGGCACGCTGCGTGCACGAATGCTATACCTAAAACGTCTCAGCACAGCGGCAGTGGCGCTGCTATCGGCAGGGCGCATGAGCAGACACTTCACGCGAATCCGGTTTCCGCGCACCCGCACTTCCCACGCCTCGTATGGGCTTGTTTGGAAACCGTGCGTCGCCTATAGACCTTTCCAAATACCGCCTTCTGGGCGCTGCCATCTTTGTCCTTTGTCTTCCGGGTTGTGGAAGGCGTTCTGAGCGTGCGCAGTAGCAGTCTTCCACGAAATATGAGACGCCACGCATGCGTAACAGTCCAGTGATTCAGCATTTTTCGACTGAAAGATAAGAGCTGGAACGGTCTATAGCCGTCGCTGTGGACACGATGAACAAACTACCACAAACTTCAGTCTTAACGAATATTAAACTATGGTGCGAGGAACGCGTCTCCAACTAATGTGTTTACAGCGTACAAAAAAAAAGTATTCCATTCATTTTTTTTCGATGACGTCACAGACGTGTCACGCGGCCGCGACCGCTATCCTGGCGGTGTCTCGGCAGTGGTGGCGGATGTCGCAGACGCGCGGTCGCTGAAATTCGGTGTCCAGCTTCATAGTCCATGGAAGCATCGGCAGCCAGGAGTTGGGACGCCAATGACGAGAGAGACGCTCGAGTATGCTTGTGCTTTTTGCCGGAACTTCGAAGCCTAACCAGCAGGATGGCGGTATCCGACAGCGTGACGCCCCGACTTTGGTGACGTCATTTGCTGCAGCTCCGAGATCACGTTCGATGCATTGGCTGAATAGGACGCTGAAAAAACACCGGGCGGAGACGTCTTTCAGGCACCGTGGACGGACGCACACATGAGTTCATTCTCATTATTTTCATACGTTAATTGCTCGTTTAAAAAAATATATATATATATATATATATATATATATATATATATATATATATATTTTTCTTCTGAACTTTTTGCCAAGAAATATAGTGCACTCAGGATCACGATGATACTGTATTTCCTTTTATGAAAAAAAAATGCTTTTTCTTTTTCGACATCAAATTTTTCGTTTTGTTATACTTAGCTCGAGATGAGAGTTAAGCCCCGAAAGTAAGGAACAGCAGTAGAAGCTCATAATCAAATAACAGGAAGGTTTGGAACGTCTGACTATCCGACCATGACGGCACAACGACCATAACGACCACGACGAGAAAAAAGCTACCGGTCATCTGGTTCCGTGCAATCTGGGACAATGAGGTCACACCACCATTACAACATTTCCTTACAAACCTTACACCTCTTGGTTATAATTATCGATGCAAGTTATAGGCTTAGAGCTCCGTACCAAACGATTCCCTTATTATCCAGAACTTGGCATTTCTGGCTGTGCTCCTTCGTGATAACGATGTCCCAATCTCCTTCACATATCAGTCCTATATGAACTCGGATGTCGTGGACGCAAATTTATACACGTATTCCCAAGTAAGGATAGCAACAAATAGAAAATTTAATCTCGTTCAAACTGTTTACATTGGAGCGTTCATTCGACTACTTTCACAGCCCTATATAATTCACCATTAAAAACACTAGGGCTATTTTCAGATCTTCTGATAACTTTTCAGCCAGTCTCGCGCAGTCACAAAAGGCTTTTTCGGGCCTTGTAATCTGAAGAAGGAGAAAATAACGTGGCGTACGTTTTTTCTTTAGAGATTCCAGCAGCTACGCCATGCTTAGACCATAATAATACATACACTGCAATCTCCCTTTTTATGTGGAATACATTTTCTTTTGTTGCCAGCCGGCTTAATACCGAGTGGGATATAACTTGGCCGTATTATTTTGGTTCTTGGAAATTCCTAGTACACACACCAACACCGAAATTTTTAGCTCATAATATATAACGACTGCAATGTTTCTTTCTGTGGAGGAATTCTATAACGTTTGCTTACAACTGTCGTGAAGTACATGTTCTAAAACAAAAACAGATACTTTGTACGTTTTTGTGTATAAAAAATATATGAAGTGTTTGTTTCCTGACCGAAAAAAAGGAAGTAGGGTGATTTCAGATAAGATTGACCAAAGGGTGGCTGGTCGACATTTTGAAATCAACTGACATTTTTATGAGCTATTGTCTAGTCTCTGATATAAACGAATCGAAACCTAGTTTTGACCAGAGAAAAAACATATTTGGGGACATGAAAAAGCGTAAGGCATGAAGAGGTGGACAGTTGCATTAACGCGGACTGATGGAGGGGCACGTTTGAGAGTGAATAACTAAAACGATAACCTTAGGATAAATCTAATACTTTTTGGACGCAAACTATGGGTACAGTTTCCTTGTGATATAAAGAAATAAATTATTTAAATTTGTTTTATTTTTAGAAACTTTCCAAACATGCCTGCTCGAAAGACAAATGGCAAAGTTTGGAGGCTTGTACCTCATGAAATAATTTATTAATTATTATATAATTTGCAGATAGTATTGTACTGATATATGGCTATTATTTAAAAAAAGGTAGTGAGTGATACGATAGTCGGGATATATTTAGGCAAACATGGGAAAAACAAAACAACAAAAATTCCGATGTTAATGAAAAAAAAACACCGTTGATTTGTTTTAAATTAGGGTACCATGTTATACTGTATTTTAGCATTCATTTCTATTAAAAACATGTTGCATTATTTTGTTGAGAAAGAAGAAACAACTCCCCAAAGTACAGTCCTTTATCAAAGGCTACAGTTAGCAGTTGCCCTATACAAGAAGTGACTCTGAGTTCCAGTTTCATGAAACTAACACACATCTTTTGTACATTTTTATTCAGATGAGGCCATAGATAACTACAGAAATTGTGCACACACTAAAAGTGAGGAGAAACTACTGTGTACAAAGAGCTATAATATTACGAACTAGAGATCCAAGAAAAGATCTTAGAGCCATCGGCCACCGGGAACCTTGTTTACTTTATTTTCCCACGGCACTATGTGCTCCTCTATATTACCCTCTATCTCCATCTCTCTCTTATATATATATCCCTGACGTATATCTAGAATAAAAACATATTCAAGCGTTCCCTTTCTGCGTGATAGTGTTCCGTGGCTAGCAGCAATCATTTCCTCGCGAAGATCACGATTATGGCGCAGTAGTTGACGGAAGTAGCAGACGACACTCATCGCTAGTTTTGGCAAAATGGCCGATACAATCTTTTTTCGCATTTTCCCGCTCGCTGTCAAGGATGAGGGAGTTCGCTTCAACCAGCAAAATATGGCCGCCGATGCCTGCTTACTGAGCAGTCGTGCCTGTCGTCATCCCACTCGCCGGCTTCGCGGGCGATAATATCAGGCACAAAGAGGCACACCGACAGAGAGTTGAGCCCCGAAAACTCGAGCCCCGTCTAAATACAATAGAGCGTAAACACAGTCGCCATGTTAATCTAGGAAAGGTTAACATGGGGACAGTGTTTACGTTTTAGGTAAGGAAATCCATGGCGTGTGGTATGAGCCAGATACTTACAAGGAGGTGCACGGTGAGCCCTGAGAACCTCTCACTCAAATACCTTATTTTTTTTTAAATAATAGCCATAAATAATTAGAATACTACCTGTAAATTATATGATAATGATTATATTATTTCCTGAGATACAGGCCTCCACATTTTGCCATTTGTCGTTTGAGCAGGCATGTTTGGCAATTTAAAAAAAAATCAAACTGCAATCAATAATACTACTTTATATTACAAGCAAGCTGTACCCATAGTTTGTTTTTAAAATGTATTAAAATTCTTCTAACTTTATCCTTTTAGTTATTCACTTTCAAACGTGTAGCCAGCATGAGTGCGCGTTAATGCAACTGTCCACTTCTTCATGCCTTACGATTTTTCCTGTCCCCAAATACTTTTCTGGTCAAAAGTAAGTGTGGATTCGTTTATACCAGACACTAGACAATAGCGTAAAATATCATCAGTTGATTTAAACATGTCGACCAACCACCCTTTTGGTCGTTCTCTTCTGAAATCACCCAGTATTCTCTTTCAGGTGAGCTTCATGTGATTATATCTGCGCGCATGTATATATATTCGTTCGGAAAGAAGACAAACACGAAAAAAGGCCCACGTCTGTCACTACATCAAAAACTAAATTTGGCTAGTGCAGTGCGGCTCTTAACCCAGAGTTTCTAATATGCACACAGCAGTATTGAGAGTAGAAATTGACACCTCTTCAACACTCGTCCATGTTAAAATCGGAAGCTGTCATCAGGTTAGCAGTTTTCAAATGTGTGTCTTTATTTATTTCGCCTTAAGAAACTTTGTTCGGTTTAATTTTCTCAGGAGTTGGTGTGTGTTTTTGACTGATTTTTGTGTTGTTTCTTTAAAAAATGCCAATATATTTTGGTTTTTCAGAAGTAATATTTTAGTCATATAAGAAATAAACTTAAGTCATTCAAGTAATAAATATATACTATATTAAACTCTGTGTACAAATATCTACAAGAGTATTGAAAGGTATATGTCGAGCTTGATTTCCGCCCTCATGAAGTTGCTAATCCTTGATTGCGACCTTGTTTTTTTGTCAGGCACGTGCAACGTTACAACTAGAATGAAATACTGGAACAGCCGTAGTGCGCCGAGCGAGTCAAATCAGAATCACTTCTTCCGTAGTTTATTTTCCCGTCTCATTTTCGGAGAGACAGAGTACTGAGTTGCTTTCGTTCTTTTTCTCTCTCACGTGCATAAACAGAGCGGGGTATCACGACCAGCAAGTAAGCTAGCACAAAAAAAATACCAACTAAAATTATTAAAGCAAGTAAACTGATAAGGCAGAGAGCACATCCATCTTGTTGAAAGAACAGTTCCCGGACGGTTGAAAGTGGGAACCAATTTGCGAGATGACTTTGTAGACGCGGTACTATTTTTCTAAACGGGGACAAAAGTAATTATTCATGTGGTGCTTTGATAGAAATGCGACTCTAAATTGGATTAAGTGTTGGCACCAACTGAACGACTTAAGTGTAACTTTAGTAGCAGGGGAAAAACAACGCTAGGCGAAACACAAGAGGTCTCAGATTATGGGCGTTCTTGAACATTGCGTTTAGGACAACATTGCGCTTCGTTGGCCTTTCAGAACTCCAACTCCTGATGATGATAGTTCATCACATGATTAACAAAACGTTACCGCGGTCTTGTCTTCTCGCAGTGTTTTATACGAAAATGTTATCACTGTTAAACTGAAGAAATTCTGACTTGCTCCGACAAAGGGTGCAGCGCCGGCGTGAGAGTGTAGCGTGTAAATAGCTGTGTAAAGGGGACGATGGTGTATAAGCGCAATGTTGTCCTTTCTTTAATTTTTTTGGAACGCAAATTACGTGGACAGCGTTGATTAATTCATAAAGTGGTCGCCACTAAGATCTAAATATTGAGTTTGTTCATCCAAGCAGATGCTTTATTCATTTTATGTTTTCTTTGACATTGTCATGTAGTCCTAGTTTTTACTTTCGATGAACAAACATGCCTACCGTAAAACATTATTCTGGTTTGAGTTATTTTGTTTTGACTACGGCCTTGCCTTGTTTGTTTCACTTGTACTTCGATGAAAAATGTAACTTTTTCTCAAAGTGGATCGTGTGGCTTAGGCCGCCCTCTCCTTTCAAAATAGTTTTCTTTGCAGACGATAGAGTTTGAACACAAGTCTTTGAGGTGTGGGATCCCTCTGACCGTCGGTGCTGTTCCAGGGAAAACAAAATACGATAAATTTCCCAGTAATGCAATACCACTAAACCACCAGCCGATGGCAGAGCACGGCTCGGAGATGTTTGTTTCCAATGAGGAAAGCAAAATATTCACAGAAAGTTAGGCGCTCCTTTAAGCAACAGCTCTAACGTCTCACCGTCTCACTTGCAGATGGCAATGATATTCGCAATGTGTAGAGGTCCACCTGGGAATGACACAAAGACATTCGTTGGTCTCACATAAATAGATGTTCGTTTGCTTCAATGTTAGGTGTGTTTTTTTTTGTTTTTTTTTGGTTCTTGTCGTTCTTGTTGTTTTAACTTTGACGCTGTTTGTAAAGAAATTATGTTTAAACTAGGATGCAAGTCGTTAACACATATGATGGCGTTATTGGAAGAGATGACAAGTGAATGCGATCTGCTAGCGAGTAGGGAGGGGCATGAAATAATGAGCGCAGACGTATCTTAATACCTGGTGAAGAAAAAACAAAGATGGGAGGCGAGTACCGGAAAAGGGGAGTGGTGGTGGCACGAAGTACATCTACACGAATATCCTAGTCACTTATTTTAATGCGCGCGCCATTAAAAAAAATCTAGTAGTGAGGAAATTATTTGGTACTCGCTAATCTAAGCCAAGTAAAAATTTTGATCACAAATAAGAGAAAAAAATGTCAGAAAGAACGAGAAAATGAGAAAGATATGTTGATAAAAAGAGAAAGTGAAAATGTAAAGGTCCTCTAGAAAAAGCATAGACTTCATTTTCTTTTATTATTTTAATATTAAAAGTTATGTAGCATACGACAGACGGAGAACAAGTAGTAAACAAAAAAAAAAGCCAAGTCTGAAACATGCAGTTTCGAAGTCAACACACGGAGCAAATATAAAGTTTGTTTTAAACGTTGAATGCGGCGGTGCCTGCCTGAAACAGGACGCCTGTGTTTGAAAGGTTTAAATGTGGAAAACAATTGAACGAGTCCCATATGTTATAAACGAATTTAGAATGGACAAATAGGCATCATTGTGCTTAAATTGAGTGTAAACTGTCCAGGAAGTGGAATAAGTAAGGAGGCAGTGGTTGTTGCAATTTCTCTAGTGCCGACAACTCACTTTTGTGTCAGTCAAAAAGGTGTCGCCTGTGATGTTTGGATAGGGTTTATCTCCCATGACATCCATCCGTTCCTCACTTTACTGCGTTTATTCGGGCACTCTTACACCTAACTTGGTTTAAAAAGATGATCATGGTCAAACATTGCGAACACGAATGGGGCCAGGTGCGATGGAGTTTTCTGAAATGAGGGCGCCACTGACTTTGGCGCTTCTAGGTGTCGAGCAATATGCTGCTCTGTGATACAACAAAAATGCTCAGCTAGATGTATATAGCATCCACACCAAACCTTGTGTAGCGCGCACGCGCACACACACACACGCACACACGCACGCACGCACGCACGCACACACACGCACGCACACACACACGCACGCACGCACACACCCACACGCGCGCGCGCGCACACACACACACACGCAGACACACACACACACACACCCTCACACACACACACACACACACACACACACACACACACACACACACACACACACACACACACACACACACACACACACACACACACACACACACACACACACACACACACACACACACTTGCAACATACGCTTGTACACAAAGACTTGCAGTTTCGAAGGACTTATTTTTTGTGGTCTTGTAAAAGTTGGAAACCACCCAGACAAGGTGTGTATCCGTAGAAAGTGCCTGCATGTAAATGTCTGAGATTGTTAAAACGCACACAATTTTATAGCGTTCGTCGACACCCGTATTTTTATCAATATGTTTCACATGAAATGACTTCGGCAATTGTATTTAAAGGTGGAAAAATAAAGTTTACGCCTGCTGA
This sequence comes from Ixodes ricinus, assembly GCA_037355805.1. Taxonomy (NCBI): domain Eukaryota; kingdom Metazoa; phylum Arthropoda; class Arachnida; order Ixodida; family Ixodidae; genus Ixodes; species Ixodes ricinus. The sequence goes on from JAZHYW010052216.1 coordinate 16,069, forward strand.
TAAACCAAGTGTCCGCTTCCTATAATTGAAATACAAAAACATATTTTTGCAAATATTAGTATAAAAAGCGATCAAGACCACTTTAAAAAAAGAAAGATTCGAAACCAAAACAAATTTGGATGCATAAGTAAAGCTACAATTTATTCATATAATAATTATTTTGCTCTCAGGTTCGGAGACACTACAAAGACGTACGTAAAACACAGTAAAACAAAACAAAACAGGAGAACATACAGCAAAAAGGAAGAAAATTCTCTTGAAGTAGTTAGGGCTCTTAACTACACACGGCTAGTACGGGCTGTTCTAAAATATTCGCTATTCGCGTCTCCAGCTTGACGCTCGCCCTCCCGCGGCGGAAACGGAAAGCGCTCTAGTGAGGATCCCCCGGTTCTCCTGCTCAGCGGGCACGGCGGAACTGCTCGCGATCATGGCTCGCGAAATGTTCTTTCCGAATGCAAACAACACTCTTCATTGTCCCAACGTAGTGCTGCAGTCGGTATGGGATTGTACCTTACAAGAGAGTCTTAGAATTGCGCATAGAAGCAAACGCAAGTGGTGTGTGTTTGCGTTAGATTTGCGTGCCCCATGTTGTGCGTGCGCCTCATCACCAAGCGCCATCCAAGACCGCAATTTTGGGCTCCGCGCAAGCGCAGTGTGGAACACGCAAAGCTAACACAAACACACAGCGCTTGCGTTCACTCGGATACGCAATACTAAAACTGACTACTGTTTCACCGGCTTTAAACGCTAACGAAACGTGCTGCAGTGAGCAGACGTGCAAGCAGGTAGGCGTTCCTTCGAACAGGAAAGGCTGAGATTGGCAAGACGACGGAGCGAAAAAATAAAAGTAACTAATTGTTATAAAAAATTAAATAATAAAAAAAATATATTTTTTAGGGTCGGGGGGGGGGGGGGGGGCATTGGGTTTTGAATGATATTGGCGGCGATTTTGGACGTTTTGCCGATTGTCAAACGTCGTGACTTTGATAGCAATATATACTTTACTCACAATTGATCTAATTTTATATGTATTTCTCACATTAGCTAGAATGTTTTCATTGATTTTAGAATATTTTGTTTTTATTAATTGGTAATTGAAAATGCTGTGATTGGCACCAGTGATGATAACTAGTACATTTTTGATTGCAATATTTCTTCGAGGGTTTGAAATTGGATCATAAGCAACAAATTGTATTAGAGCCTGAAAGATTACGTATTAAAACATCTGATTTTTAATATTAATATTTTTAATACAAATCGCGGTAATGTACGCCCCAATTAACGCCAAGTTCATGGAAATACGCCATTTAACCGTAATAGTCTTTCCAGAGAGCTATAGTTTTGTTTTCTTTAGCATATGAAAAACTCTGACATCGTTATCAAGATAGACAAACAGTCAAACACTAAATTCGTGTAAAGTCCTATGCGTCACGCGTTGCTATAAAAAACGCACACACTTCAGCTGTCTTACTCGGATTCCGTCTTTGGGTTGTTGCCGTGACAACAGCGTTTATACATTTGTACGTTTTGTGGACATATTGTAAAATTTCGAATTCTTCTTTTATTCTTGTGCTGGGAATAATGCTAAACCAATTAATTATCTAAATACTCAAAAACCCATTAAAAGGCCCGCAGTTCATTATTTCCCATGACAATTATCTGAGCGAGAAAAGGCAGCGAGAACGCAAAAATATCAGCACTGATTTTTTCAGCTACTACAAATACCAGCCTGGATTAAACATTATGTCACAAAATAAAATTTCTGCGAACAACTTCTCTAACTAAATAATTACGATGTGAGACACATCTTGAGTTATGAAGGAATATGAAATTAAGACCCATAACGAGAAAATAAATCCAAAATTAATGTTAGTTTCGGTTTCGGTTTCGCTCCGGAATTAAAACGCTCATCTTTGCGTAAATATTACGCTAAACACCGTCTTTGTTTTCAGGTTAAAGAGGTGACCTTTCGCTCATAACACCCTAGCTTCCTCGTATTACCAGAAATAATTTGTGTCGCTTAGTGAAGCCAGCACACTAGACAGGTTCAACAGCGGCACGCATCTCCGACCCTCACTATAACCGCCATTTTGGAAAAGGAGTGGCGCCACCTTTAGTTCGTTGGAGTTGCGAATAGGGAATTTCGGCGATGGCTCGGGGAAGGTGATTTCACATTGTTGAAGTTTTGGAAATGAAAGACTCACAAATGATTTGTGTGGCAGAATGGGATGACATTACATGACATTGATCGGCGCGTGGTGAAAAGTAAGAACGCGTTGTTTGTAGCCTTTCATTAGGAATCTGATTGTTTTGTTAGATTTTATGAAACAAGCATAGACGAAATATTTGTTCATGTTGTAAAGGAAGTGGTAAAAATAAATGTGATGTCATTTGGGTTACACTCCGGGCAGAATGAATGCTGCAAAGTATGAAACAAGATGAACGGTCTTGTCAAGCTTCTAATGCTGAGATAAAGTATTTTGGACCAGGATCCCAAACAGACGCTTCATGCTCCAATTTAAAAGAAACTAGAGGTTTAACGCGAAGTAATTTGAATGAGCTGGAAGCAAGAGAATGATTGTTCCGAAGGTACAGTTAACAGAATACTTTAGACATAAATCCTTAAGAAACATTTAGTCGGCAGAGTCACACCCATATACTTTTATAATGTAACAGCTTCAATGGGGAATTTTGTTTAGTTTCTAAACAAAAGATTATGCATGCAGCGTCTAGGCGACAAACACGCACATATTTACACTTTTTGATAATAATTTTTTTTTCATAATTGGCACCACTCGGAAGCCCTGTTAATATCGGACTTTTGAATAGAGACGTGAGTATTATTTTTAATTTTGCAATAGATTACACACTTCTCGTTCAAAAGACTAACTTATGAACATATGTTAGCTGGCATGTCGTTTATGTACACGAGAAAATGTAAGGGCACCCGGACTGAGCCTTGAGGTACGCCTGAACTGATTGTTGAAGAATGAGATTCAGTATTGTTAACTGCTACAAATTGTAGCGTTCGACTACCATCGTCTGCCACTGGTGATCGATCGAATGACTCCTCTTCACTCAAAGGTACTTATTACAATTCAACACGTCCGCAGCAGTCAGTGGCTTTCGTCAGAGTGCGTTACCTCTGGTTCGCCTGGATCTTATCTACTTCAAGGGAGCAGGAGGACGGCCCACCGAACTGGTGGCGTACCCTGCCACGGGTGTGTGTACACTTAGAGGCGGGACGAGTGGCCACAAAAGTAACGCCGGTTATTTAGTAAAGGGTGACACCATACAATAACATTAACGTCCAAGTTTCCTCAATTTACAAAAAAAAAAAAGGTTTGGGATATTTTGTTGAATACCTTTGAATAATCGAGGAATATGCTCTACGTCATTGATGCAAGGTCAGGAATGGAATGCAGTTAATGTATGAAACACAAAAGCTGACTCTAGCGTGAGAATGTATCGCAAAATTCATGCGGAGCAGAATTAAATGAAACATTCCTGAACTCTAAGAAGCTTGCAAGATGAGAGTAAATAAAATGTCTATGATTTTACATCGAACGGTGATGAGTTATATGGGTCGTAGTATGCTAGGGCAATGCTTGTACCCAGTATTGTGAAAGGGTATCACTATCCCGCCTTTCCAATTTTTCGGCCTACAACCTGAACCAAGGGTTTGCTAAAACAGTTTAGAAAGAATTATAGGGATGTCCATTTTAGTTTAGATAAAACAATATGAACCTCAGAGTTTATGTTGTTAAAAACCGATGATGAAGAATGTTTACGTTTTTCAAATTGTTCTTTGAGTGCAAACCGTAAAAAAACTGGATCCTTCGGAAAAACAACAAAAGAAACAACAACACAAGTTAGATAGTTATGAAAATAATAGTCATGTTGCCAGAGAACGCGAAAACGAATACGGTGGGAAGAGAACTAGTTAAAAATTGCTATGCCTTTTGAATTGCAAAGGGATATAACACGCTCATTATTTCTGTTTACAGCATTCCAACATTGTTTTTAATTACTGAAGAGCATGAAACACAAGGCAAGATTAAGAAATGTCTGTATAACTTCCTTTAGACGTTTTTTTAGTCCGTGACTACAGACCAGTGGATATCCAAGCGGGACTAGAAGTTAGGTAACCTATCGGTACTAAACAAGCGATTTCTTTTACAGCGAAGCCGTTTATGATTAGGGTTCTGTGGATTTTTCGTGTGTAGTGACTAAAAACTCTACGCTGGCACCGCGGCACGCGCACGCCTTTCGCGTATAAAAGATTCGAAGTAAATAACCAAAATAAAGCATTGACGAACGTGCGTGCAAGATGCCATTTGTTTTAGGCTTTTGCTTCAGAACCGTGACTGCTGCAGACGCCGACACGTGCGGCGGGACTTGAGTACTTTAGCAGTAGGTCTATTCAGTACATTAGTTATCAATACGGACGATTTTCAAGGTCAGTGGTCTCTCAGGTAAATAATAAAGGTTTCTCAAAGATTTGCGGCTGTGCGACTCGGGTTGGCCATGTCGACGCTGGCACCTCCCTGTCTCTTTGTCGTCGTTCCAAGCGCTTGCGTGCCTAGTTTCCTTCCATTCGGCTGTCCCGGGATGACGGTCCCGTCGCGCGTGTCTACTTTCCTCCTGGTCCTCAGAGCGGGTCTGTGTCGTATGTTAAAGAGCTTCGCTGGTCATCCACCTTCACAGAATGGAATGGCTTAACATTTCGGACGGAACCCCGAGACTGGAATGGCACATGATTTTGTTTAAAGCACCGTGATTCTCGGTTTTATTTCAACATTTTTAGCTTTACAAAAGTACGTGTGAGCGAAGAAACGTTGTATTTAAAAAAAAATCAACATATTATTCACAGATTTTTTAGAAAGCGTTTATGAAACTTGCCTAGAAAAATACATAGCTAATTGCGTGAAAGTCAACCCTCATATAATCTCTAACATATTTAGTGTTCTTATCATGATTAGGAACATTACTGTTCAGTTCGAAGTAAAGAAAAAAAATGATCGCTTAAACATCCCAAATGAGATATGAGAGTGCCAGGGTCAAGAGAGGCGGTCCACAGATGGTATAAGCGATTTGCTGTTGATGATTTAATTTGTGTTGGCTGTGTTATATGTTGGATTCCGTGTTTTCGGAGTTCATTTTTTGGCAAATTCGGAGGGCGTTTCTTGGAGTTCATTTTTGCAAAAGTTCCATGTTTAGAAACATTTATCTTTGTTTGATCCTCACATCTCCAAAATTTGGAGATTAATTTCACAATTTTCTTATCATTAAGATAAA
>JAZHYW010052217.1:0-18457 GCA_037355805.1 Ixodes ricinus
GGCGCCACTGTGTCCTCTCACTGTAAGAGATCACAAGAGGTTTCGAGGCAGTCGGTCCTGAGCAGTCGCAAGTGTGTGAAGCAGACTCGAGCTACTTTGGAAAAGAAAGACAAAAAGGTTGGGGACAAGGAGATTAAGAGGTGAAATCCACAAAGAAAAGTTCCGGCCCTTGACTCGTGATTTTGCCTTTGACCTCCCAGGCCCGCTAGATGCCGACCTGATCCAGAGAATAGAGCAGCTGGGGGTCTCCCTGCCGGAGGCTGTGGCCGAGCCGGCCGCTGTCGGCCCCTCCGCCGACATGGGCCGTCCCATCCCCGCGAGTCGTGCGGGAAGCCTTCCCAATGTGACCGCCACTCCATTCCCCTTCAGCACGTGGCTCCCCCTGGCGTACCACCTCGTGCGGGGACCCAACGTCCGGTTTTCGGCGCTTGACAGGTGGGTGCGGCCTCGGGTAGCCATGCTGGGCTAGTTACCTGTTCCACTTGGCCTGCCGTAGTGGAAAATGGGAGTGCCCAGACGTAAACGACAATCTGTGGCACTCACACTACTGCAGAGATTGATCGTGGGCTCTTTGGAGGGACCGCAGAAATCAGTTCGACTCCTCCTTGACTGCGCCCGTAGAGCATCAATCGCCTGTGAACGATGGATGAGGAGGCCTTTTTAAAACTCCCACTTTTGCTGCGCCTTCTCGCAGATAGTTTGAAGACTAGAGTTTTAGTTTCTGTGTTTCTCTTTCCCTTTCTGCATGTGTGCAATTTTTATGCCAAGCGTGAAAGTGACGGTGCGTCATAGAACTCTTAATTTTAGAGAACTTTTTGTTGCCCAATTGGGGAACATTTCGTGTGTCTCATTTTGCTTGAGCATTTTTTTTTTTAATATATATAAATAAATATATATATATATATATATATATATATATATATATATATAGTAGTCCCTCCTCATAACGAAATTGCTTTTTTCGAATTATCGCGTTTATCGAAGTTCAACGTAGTCCCGGCCGAAATGCATGCATTTTTAACCGAATTATTCTAAGTGTATCGGCGGACGACCACGCTTATTACGAAGGCCACGATGCCGAAAGCATGCAAACCTACACGAGGGCACATCAGACCTTTGCGTTCCCTCCCCTTCTCCATTGAGGCGAACTGCAAACAAGAAAACGGAGTAAGTGGGTGACGGAAGGCAGAGCACACAGAGCGCCGCTTCCAATGTCGATGCGCTGACGCAGGAATGCAGGCAGGGAGCAACCAAGCAGCGTCAGCAGTGTTCACATTCCGACGCTACTCACGTACACCCGCGTCCGACGCTGCCCGACTTCTGTCGAAATTTGTTCAAGAGTGCGATGGAGCCCGGAGGAGATTATCCTCTTGGGAGCCCCCGACGCGCGCGCCTGCAGCGTACTACACGCACAGTGCGTTGTGTGGGAGATTGGGAGTGTTTACCGAAAGTCGCTTAGATCTGCGAGGTTGAGAAAGTGGTTGACCCAAGTCTGAAATCGCCAAAAAATTCAACATTTCAGCATCGGCTGTTTGACACTGTCCACTATTTCGCAGAACAAGCAAGGTATTAGACGGATTCGAGAAGTTTCTCATGCAAAACAAAGTGCGCCTGCGACCCGAAGATGAAACTCGCCAACTGCTTTGCGACCATCAGATTTTCTCTGCAAGCATGCTTGCCAAGCCGGCACACGATTTCCAGAGCTGCAACGATCTCTGCAGGAATGTGTGAAAACATGTTGGCAAAGCCGCCGGGGTGATTCATTCGTTCTCGTCGATGCGGACGTTCCCGTTGTTGCTCCTGCCACGGATGCCGCTGTCTTAGGCCTTCCGTGCGGCCAGGGTAAACACGAAGCAACGTCGGAGAAGCACCTCGCGGAAACGATAACGATTGCGGAGATGCGAAACATTTTTCGGCTGCTTCGAAACAAAGTGGAGTGCAGTGGCGGTGACTGTGTTCTTGTGATATATGCCTGGAGCAGTTCGAGGAGAACTGATATCCAGATGAAATTATCGGCAAACTCCACTTAATTATTTTTTTACTCGGTAGAGCTAGAGATGTTCAGAACCAAGGTTTGTTTGATTAAATATATGTTCAGAGTGTACCGTAGTGTTCCCATCCACCTTCAAGGCTGCTGGCACTGTTGTTTTGTCTCTATCGCTTTTATTGATTACTGCTTATATCAACTTTATTTGCTGTCCCATTGACTCTGTTAAAACGCGGGTTTACTGTAGCTATGTGTACTGGGTGTTGACAACTTTTAGGAAAAAAAAATTGTGTCTTGACTAATTATTGTTGGCATCAGAATCGAAGTCTCTGCTTAAACATTTGCATCGTTCTAAACACCCACTTACCGTATTTACTCGAATGTAACGCGAGTGTTTTTCAAAATTTCCCTCACCTAATGTGGGGGTTCACGTTATAATTGAAACGCCTCAAAATTTGCCTTGGCAGTGTCGTGGCTACCACAAATCTCGCGATCTTTCAATCTTGTGCTAGCAACATATACACGCTGGCAACAGCCAATCCAATCCTATTCTTGTTTGCGATTCGTTGCGCCCATGTTAGGGTTAGCTTACCCATGTGCCTGAGTCCCCGAGCTTTGCGGGCTGCTGCGTCGTGCTTCCGCGACTAGACTCGAACAAATGGCAACGCGACGAGCTCAGTACGACGCCTGCTTTAGAAGAAGTGCCATTCTGATGGCTGAGGAAAGTCGGAAACTGCCGCGGCTCGACGGCTAGATGTGACAGAATCGACTATCCGTGGGTGGAGGCTCCAGCGTGAAGCGCTCTTCAAATGTGAGCCCGGTCGAAAAGGCCTCCGCGAGACCTCGTTGTGGCCGTTGTTGATGGCGAAGTGCGACGAGTAAACTCATTTTATTTTTAGAAACTGCAGGTGTTGGCCACTATGTGCAACAATTAAACAAACTTTTTCCCCCTCACTTTACTCGCGTTACATTCGTGTTCTTTTTTTCTTTTTTTTTTGGCGCTGTGAAAAGTCATTTTTGCGTTACATTCGAGTAAATACGGTATTTAGCTTAATTTCTACATATAGCATTGTATCATAAACCTAACCGTTTCTTCGGGGAGAAAAAAGGTAACAAAAAATGATGAGCCATTCCACTCTGTGAAGGTGGATGGATGACCAGCGAAGCTGTTTAGCACACGACACAGACATGACAGAGAATTTTGAACAAAGGTACAAACACATTTATTGTCTTGATCGGTGGTCCTCGCCAACCAGGAAAATTAGACACTGCGCGACAGGACCGCCACCCCGGGAGAGCAGAAGGAAAGGAAGCTAGGCACGCAAGCGCTTAGAACGACGACAAAGATGGGGCGGTACGAGTGGAGACATGGCTGACGCGGGTCGCACAGCAGCAAATTTTTGAGATACCTTTATTATCTACCCGAGACTCTACTGATCTTGAAAATGGTGCCTGTTAATAACTAATCTACCGAATAGACCTATTCATAAATTACCCAAGCATCAAGGAGAATGCAAAAATGGTATTTCACGCGCCGCACGTGCCGGCGTCTGCAGCAGTAACCGTTCTAGAGAAAAGGCTAAAACAAATAGCATCTTGCACGCGCGTTCGTCAGCGCTTTTATTTTCATTATTTACTTTGAATCTTTTATACGGGGAAGGGGTGCATGTGTGGCGGTGCGAGTGTAGAGTTTTTGTTGACGCACATGAAAATCCACGGAATTAACAGCTTCGCTGTAGAAGTAGCTCAAACCAGGCATTTTTCCCGACGGTCTGGAACGAGTTGCCAGATTGCTCAACCGGCTGCCGACACGGTTCTGTTGCAGGGTGGTTGCCGAGCGGGAGGACCTGTCTCGGGGGCGGGCCTTCGTGCTCACGTCGCGAACGGTGCGTCCGAACGAGCGACTGCAGGTCAAAGTGGTCGGGTGGACAACAGCTTCTCCGAGTCACTCACCTTCGGCCTGACCACCTGCAACCCTAGCTCCCTGGAGGACACTGTCCGCAGCTTGCCGGAGGACACGGATGCCCTCTATGACCGCCCAGAGTACTGGGTCTTCAAGAAGGACCTCAAGTGCGGCCTCGACGACGGAGCTGGTCTTCGCCACCGGCGACGACGGTGAGAGCATCTAGGAGGACCCCATGCCAGTGAGGGAAAGGGAAGGGGGGAAATAAAATTAGAACAACTACAGTAAATTTCACTTTAGCGAACGTTGGTTTAACGAATATTTCAGAACAAGCTTTAAAGAAATACCCAGCAATTTTTTATGCAAAAATGTTTCAGTTAAACAAATTAACGAATTTCGGAATAGCGAATATTTCCAGCTCAACGAACTTGATCGGTGGACCCAGGATTGTTTTTGCAATCAGTTCAACGAAGTTGTGTGCTCTGCAGTGCTGGCGTAGCCGATGCCCGCCGGCTCCGCCTCTACAGCGGCAGCGTATCATCGCTGGCGTTTACAGCGCCGCCGAGGCAGAGCGGCGTTGCGGTACACGAAAACGAACCTCGTGGTGTGTCTGTTTTTCTTTGTCATCAGTTCTGTTCGGCCATCTTAGTTTTGGGTAACAATGGCAGGACGGCAGTTTGTGCGCCCACTTTCGTAATGAGTGCGAGGAACGGAGGCGGTCTCTCTATGAGACAAGCTCAAAATCCTTCTGCATCTGGACAATGGTCAAAGGCAAGTGGACGTTGCAAAGGACTATGGGATTCTACTTTCAACGTTGTCAACGTTAGTGAAGCAAAAGTCGCTTGAAGGAGAAACTGCATTCATTCCCAACAGGAAACGACTCTGCACGGGATATTTCAAGCTAGTGGACGATGCCATTGCGGTATGGCTTCGTCACAGCAACAAGCTGTGCCAGGGAAGTGCAAAAAACAGAGTCTCTGGACAGCTTTGTTACTTCATGCACTTTAAGAGCGCCGTGCAAATGAAAATGAGATTTTTTTTCAAAATGAGAAAGGCAGCAACGTAACTGTTAAGCACTTTGTATATATTGACGTACATGACTCCACATAAATTTCATTTCACACTTTTGGCTCGATGGATGCTGTGCTCGATGCTGTTCCATATTCTAGTGAATATATTCAGTTTATAATTTTGGTCTCCGACTGTTTATGTGCCAATGCCTACTCCCCCCCCCCCCCCCCCAAACCAAAAAAAAAAAAAAGTTTTTTTTTTTATTTATTTGATTTGAACGGGAGTTAATGGTCCTGGGAAAATGGCACCACAATTATCTTTTCAAATCTCAGACCGTTGTCAAAAGGGGTCTTGCCGCTTGTTTCGTCGAGGTTGATTCAGGGCAACAGGTTCGGTTCACGACAAAAGCCACTCTTTTAGTTTCCAGTTTGAGCCATGCGATTTGTGATTTAGAGAAAAGAGAAGGTATGTTTTTGTAACAGTGAAAGCTATGGACCCTAGAGATTGTATTAAATAGAGAAAAGGGACAGTTGAAACTCTCTATTACATCCTTAACCACTCCACCCTCGCGTCAGCATGGGCTAAATTGATAGAATAGGATGGGATGACTACGAGCTTCGTAGCGACTGCCCCCGGGAGTTTATTGATTTTAAGGTATCGACGTTTATCGAAGCAACACTTGTGTGCAACTTTTGTCGTGGGACAAATTAATATTGCCAGTGGCAATGGCACCAATGTCAAATTCAAATGAAGAAATTTTAATCGATACAAGCGCGTTTTATTTTTTATTTGACATACGTTTACATCCGGTTATTATTTACATATTTATTTTCAATAGGAAACACTGCGAAATTAAACTCCGAATTTCGGAGAATTGGGAATCAAACAAATATAAACTCCGATAAACTCAGAATCTTCGCAAAAGAATAAATTCCGAAAAACACCCTCCGAATTTGCCGAAAAATCAACTCCAAAACACGGAGCCCTAGATATAACATAGAGATTTGTGAAGTTCGGTTGGTTTTCCTCTACATACCATTGACTCAACTTCATATCTACAACAGACCGAAATCTTGGTCAAGATCAAGGTCTGTTGTAACGAGCTTAGGCTGTACTGGTTTGCACCTCAAGAACCGTAGCAAAAAATGTCCGGCATCTCGCTCAGCATTACTAATTTTCCCCTTTATGTGGACAATTATAATATATGCAGTGCATTTTAGATTAGATATGTGTTATGTTATCAAGACGTGCATGTTTCAAATGCCAAAACCATCACTTCTTCCGACGACCAAATATGGCAAGAATTACTTAGCGCGGCGCATGAACGCATGTGCAAAACTTTCTTTTTTTCTTGAGGTGAAAACGAGTATAATTGCGGTGTGAGAAGGGCATCCCGTATTGTTATAAACGGGAGGTGAGAAGCATCAAGTAAAAAAATTAATGGACGAAAAGATGGGAACGGCTATACCCTTATAACGGGCAGTAGCTTGCCTAGCCAATACAGCAAAAAAAGCTTCCTTTTTTTTTGTTAAGAAAAGAGCAGGATTGATGTGAGGGCTTCGCGGATCTCAAAAATAGCTTCCGCGGAACCCCATTTGAGAACCACTGATCTATGTATCGGAAAGGCATGGAAGTTTACTTTCTTTTGAGTTTGTGTGATTTATTTTCAGGTGAGATGAGTCTCGCGGCTGGCTCAGCTTTTTAACTCCTTGCTTTCGATGCTTTGCCATTTCCTTTTTATGTACCTGTGTGCAATACTTGTGTCATGTTTTAGATGCGAAGCACCTCTTGCTCGGGGCTATGTCCCGCGGCGTCGTAGTCCGCACTCGCACGCACGCGCAACTCTCCTTCCTTCTCTCCAACAGCTGCGCGTTACTCTCTCCGCTCTCTCGCTCTACCAGCTGCGTGCACTGCGCGTTCGTTCGCTTCTACTCACACCGCGCGCGCACGCGCAACTCTCCTCCTCTAGTCTCCTCTCCTTCAAGTGTTAATATAAGCAGCGGTAGCGCTCGTTCCCCCGGAGGAGTGAAAGGAGGATAGTTTTGGGCCAGCGGGTCGCAGCGCCACGCCAGGGCTTTCCAGTGGGGTGGGCTTTCCCCGCAACTCTGCGGCTGTCGTCTGCTAGCGTTTCTCGGCCGCTCGCGTCCGCCGCAGCCCAAATCCGCCCGGCCAAAAGAAATCAGTCAAGAAGGGAATAAATTAATTACGATCCGCGATGCTCCGCATCACCCCATGGTTCCCTCGGGAAGATGGTGTAATTTCTTTGTTTGTTCCTTTGTTTGTGTGCACAGGACGAGTGCTGTTCTCGAGGAACAGTGGCTCCTTCGAGACCGTGATGCACGTGGATGGAACACAGCAGTTCTACATGTTCTTCAACATCTGTGGCTACGTCACTAAGTTGAGGCTCGTGGGTAAGGTGCAGAATTTTTGCAGTCTTTAGCATTTTGGTGCAGCACATACCTTGCCCATCTGCCGCATTGAGAAATGGCAAGCTTTTTTTTGGAAATCTTTTGTTCCAGCTTTTGAAGGTATGGGCTGCTTAAAGCAACTACATTTCTGCAAAATATTTTTTTTTTAACGGTTATTTTTTATTTTTAAAGAAGTCAATCATTGTGCCCGAACTTGGAGGTTGTATTCTCCCGAAAGTTCTTGACTCGACCTTCTTAATCTTACCTTGGAAGGATAAGCCTTGCCATCATTTTAGGGTTTGCCGACGGTTGCCGACTACGATGCATTCTGTGACTAAAACTCTTCAGTAGTGAATTCAGGAGCATCTTTCAAACCCAAGAGTATCTGGAAATGCTCGGAGCACTTCACGATGTCACGTGGCACTGTGACGTTGCAGAGGGCCTCTAAATGTTTTGCATTTACCCTCTCTTTATTCTTTTGCCCGTCCCACTTCTCCTTTGAGATCATGACGGAATGGAAGGATGCGTGGCCCCGTTCCAACAAAGAGTGCCACTTTTCTGTGCAGGCACCATGAGGGGGCTCCAGTGCCCAGTGCCGCTGAGGCTCCAGAGCAGCCCCAGGCGGAGCCAAGGGGCAAGCTGCAATCCCTCGTGCCAGGTGAGTGACCTCAACGGATGTTCTGCAGGCAACCTTCCCTCAGAATTCCTAGAGTTTACCAACGGTCAAGCTTGTTAAGCTCTAAGGGCAGGCAAAATTTCTTGTCGCACTTATTAAAGCTTTTTGTGATCCATGAAAATGTAACAACCAATAATGCTTTTGGGCGTCTGTTTATCAGACAGGAAGCAACCCTTACGTAGGAATCTATTTCCGTTGACATTTATGGCTGTGGAGAACCACAATATTTATTGAGATAGGTACCGTGTTTGCACGATTATAACGCGCACTTTTTCCGGAAAATGCGAGCTCAAATTTGCACGCGCGTTACAATCAAACCCATAAACCGAAATTTAAAAAAAAAAATCAAAACTCCGTCATGGCCACATAGTATGCTAGGTGGCGCGAGCTACCGCCTCGTTTCAAAGGTACAGCCGCTATCTATTTATCCATCTTTCTATCGCGTGGTCCAACTAAAGTGAACTCGGATGTGACGCCATCTTTTTGCGTTCCCGATCATCGCACCGGTCACTCCCGTTTCGCTCGGGTGTTCAAGATGGAGGAAAGGCGCGTCCATTATGAGGCGTCTTCTAGCGCAGTCGCCATCCTTCCGGAACAGGAAGGCAACCGAGCCGCGTCACGAGCATTGGGCGTCCCGGAGACGTGCGTGCGCGACTGGCGTAAACAATGGGCCAGGATTTTCGCCTGCAAAGCTACGCGGAAAGGGTTCAAAGGCCCCCAACGTGGACGCTTTCCAGAGCTCGAAGACTCTCTAGTGTGGTTGTTTCGAGTGTATGTGTGAGTTTACTCGTTCCATAAAATGTGTCTTTCAGGTATGTGGTATTCACCCTCTATTTTTTTACCTGCGCGGTGCAATCGGCATCAAATTATTTTTCGAATATTTGAGGGCTAAATATACCTGCGCGTTACAATCTGGGGCGCGTTACAATCGTGCAAACACGGTATATGTCGACTTTGTTTTCAAAACTGTTCTTGAAAGTAGGGGCCTGGTTGTAATCAAAAAGAATGGTGACCTATAAGTGTTGGGAAGGGGAAGTTCAGCCGCCCGCACAGCCTGCGGCTTGAAGTTTTTAACTCCATGCGATAGGGAACCAGCAGAGCCAAGGAAACTGAGCACAACAAAAGCATGTCTGAAAGACATGGCAAGATAAACATGCAATTCAGACCTAGTTCAAGGTCATACCCACCCAGGCAAGAATTACCAGCACAGCTCGGGAGGCAAAAAGGTAAAAAGGGGGAAGTGAAGTGAAAGGAAGAGGGCGGATGTCACGTTGGGCCGCAGCCACCATTGAACTGTTCAGCTCCCAATCCCTATGGTATTTAGCGGGACCGGCGTTCGTGATTGTAACAGCCGGGAAAACATACAAATCGAGAACATACCAACAAGGTTTCCCTGTATTTTTTAATTGAAAAATTCATTTTTCACAGGGAATCCTATCACTCTTGGCAAACCCTCCTGTGCTTCACAAATCTCTCACTAAAAGTGTTGCCAATGACAAGCGTTGAACAGGCTGTCGATGAGTATGTTTACTTTGCTATTATGGAGGCCTTGCCTCCAAAATAAGGAGGGAGAAACTGAACAGGAGATACAAATTTTACAGCTCTATAGTTGTCAGAAGGACACTCGTCACTTAAACAATTTGTGCACAGAATTTGTTGCTACAGAATTTAAAACAAAAACTATTTAAGTTCATAATGTTGTCTTCATTCCTCCATCTTGGTGAGAGGATTTGGGCAGCTACTGGGTATAAATCGAACACTTGCCTGCAGCATTGAACTAGTAAGCTTGACAGACTAATGACACTTGTATTGAAAGGCTGTCACGTATGCTTTATTTTGCACTGTGTATCAGTCGTACAGCATAATATCTAACTGCAGTGGTTCTCAAGTGGGGGTCCATGGACCCTTTGGGGTCTGCAAAGGCATTCTAGGGCTCTGCAAAGCCCTGCCTCATCAATCAAGCCCAACAATAAAAGTTTTTTTTTTTTTCATATTGAGAAGAAATTTCCAAAATTCGAGTAGGTTCTCGTGGTATGTCAGTAAGAGAAGTCTACTTCACACTAGCCCTTAGTTATATCTATTTATTACCGTAAAAACCCGTGTATAATACGAACCCACATTTAATACAAGGCAAGATTTGAGGACCGCGAAAAAAAAAGTTTGATCCGCATATAATACTAAACAATTTAAGGACCGCGAACATTTTCCCCATAAAATACAACCCAGGAAGTCTTACGAAAATCGTTTATTTGCGTCATAATTGAACCTTAATCACCGTCATCACTTCCATCTGGCTCCTTGTCCGACGCCTCCTCCCAAAGGCAGTCGTCTTCAGTGTTGTTGAGCGCATTTAAAACCCGCATTCGTGAAAAAGTAAGTGACGAGCATAGACGAGCTATGGTGATGAGCGTGCACCGACGCAATGAAAACCCGGCGCGGCGCATAAAGTGAGCTACCCCGCAACCCTCTCGCCTTCTCTTACAGCAGCTTGATGTTTACGGCAAGGTGCCATTCACGTTGCTCTTTTACGAAGTTACGGTGAGGTGCCGTTCACGTTGCTCTTTTACGAAGTTACGGCGAGGTGCCGTTCACGTTGCTCTTTTACAAAGTCGCCGAGACTTGCCTCGACGTCGGCAAACACGCCATTGTTTGAGCCTCTAAAGCTTCTTCTCGTTCCGTTGCACGCGAACAGAGCTTGCTTCTGTCGTCTCCATCCGCGGATGCTGCCTTAATTTATGGCGAATTGTTGTCCGGCAGCACTGTTACCGATGTCGTCCACAACCAAAATGACTTTTCTTTTGAAGGCGGCCGATTATTGTTTTCGCGCTGGCGCCATTGCCTAGCCTGACTGTGGACGGATGGTGGTGCCTCGGACATTGTGATTTCAATGATGATGATAGCTGTTTTGAACGCCATATTGCTTCGAAACTGAAACTATGTCAAACTGCATTAGATTGCGCCTCATCGAAGCTGAAAATTGTTGAGACCTGCATATAATACGAGCCAAAAATTTTACATGGCAAAATTTAAAAAAAAAACCTCGTATTACAGCAAAACTTGTTTAGAACGAACCCACGTACAGTGAATTATTGTCGATATCGAACTAATTAAAAATTTAAATAAAAATGCATGTAAAAAGTATGTTTTATAACGAACAACATATTGGCTATATCAAACTTTTTCCCCGGAAGGCTTCCAAAAACGCGCAAACAATCGTCTTCTAGTCTTTCCCTTCCCCAAAAAAGGAAGTAGGAAAGAAAGAAAATTCCTAAAGCTCAAGTTGCAAACAAATTTGAGCGAAGAGAAGCGATTCAGAAGGGGAGAAAGCTAAAAAATACACTCTGCACGCACGCACAGAAAAAAAAATAGTTTCATCCCAAAGCGTTTGCCCACGAAGAGAAGCGATTCAGAAGAAAAGAGAAGCTAAAAAAAAAAAACTCTGCACGCATGCAAAAAAAAAAAAAAGTTTCAGCGCATTGTTACAAGGTGGATGTGAAGAGATGAGAAAGAAAGAGAAGCTCTCGCCCTACAACAAACTCATCGTGGAAGTATTTTGTAAATTTTTTTGCTATATCAAACAACTTGCTATGTCGAACTGATCATAGCGTTTCCTGCTGTTCATTATAAGCAGGTTTGACTGTATATGTGGGTTTTTACGGTAAATCATTATTATAATTAACCTACAGTCTCCAACCGATTTTTCGGACACATCCAATTATTCGGATGTTATCGCCGAACAGTCACTCACCCCATAGAGTTAATGTATAACATTGACCAAAATTTTGGATGCCATAAAGCTTGCTCGATATTTCTGACATAATTTGCGTGATTTTCTCAGTTCACAGCCACGAAAAATAGCCGCCGCGATAGCGCCGCGAGCTTAGTTGTTGCCATTTTGGTCGTTTTGATTTTGCCTTGTAGCCTTGATACCTCGTCCTATGCAATAAACAAGCTGCGTTAATGCTATAGTCGGGTTTTTCGATTCCACTCTAGCCAACATGGCAGCCATCTGCCCATTCTTCTGATTCTTCCAGTTTTAGGGGCGAAGCTCCTTAGGGGCTAGCCATGTCCCTCCGTCCGGCCGGCGTCCGGTGCTCGTGCTCCTACTCGTGAGCTCACGTGCTCACGTGCTCATGTAGAGCAAAAAAGAAAAAGAAAAAAAAAATGATGAAAAAAGATATGTTTGCGCAGTCGACAGGATTCGAACCTGTGTGGGGAGACCCCAATGGTTTTCTAGTCCATCGCCTTAACCACTCGGCCACGATTGCGGGACGAGTAGGGGGCTCTGAGATGTGGTAGTAACTCAAGAGCTGGGGATGTCATGGATGAAACGTTGCATGTAGGCGCTCAACGTCTACAGGAGAGAACGCTGCGGTCAAATGCTCAAATGCGTACATAACCACGTTCCATATTACACATTCCCTTTCGGACATGGATGAAAACGAACGAAAGGCTCGGCATGCTGCAGCTCAGCGTCTACGCAGACAAGCACCACCAGAGCTTCGTCCCAATCAACATCATTCACCACGTGCGGTCAATTTTTTTCCCTTGGTCCGTGTTTTCCGAGTGCAACCGCGAGAAGAGTGGCCGTCTGCCATTCTTGTGGTCTTCGAGTGCGAAGGTTTTTCGCCGATAGCCTTAGTATTGAAACGAGCTTGGTGGACTAAACATTGTCTCCAAATAGTGCCAAATGGCGCCAACTTCAACTTCGCTGTTTGTGCCAACAAAGGCACCGACAAAGCGCAGCATCGTGATCAAACAGATCAACAAACAAGTGAAATGTAAATAATATAAAGCGGAAGTTGCCCGAGAACTTAAAATTAATATCAAGCAAGTGAAAAGTGGCCAATACGCAGCAGAATATGCGCGGAAATTAGATATTTTGGCTGAAATTGATTTTTCAAACCGTTTGATTATTTGGAAAATTTCGGGGTCCCCGCCGAGTTTGAAAAATCAGTTGGCAACTGTATACCTTTCTTTTCCCTTACCACACACGGGGTCCTCCATCATCTCCGCCGATCCACAAGGGGTCTGCGAAGCATCAATGTTTGAGAACCACCGTCTTAGTGTTTAATAACAAAGCACCACAATAATTACTTTGTTTTGCTAGGCAGAGCAGGTAAGCAACAAGCCAGCATCTTATTGCAAAGTGCCTACTTTTCCCTGAATTTTTGCATCAGTTTGCAATTATCTAGCATGACCCATGGGCATATAGAACACTTTACAAAGGCGTAGATTAGTGCCCCATTCTCCCTTTGCATCTCTGTCTCAGTCCTGCCATTCTGATCATTACACGAAGAATGCCTGCTTGGGAAGCCATGTTGTTGTCGTGCCTAATTTGATGGGGAGCTAGCATGCTTTCGTTACTTAATTTTTGCATGTTACATATTGTAACATGCACGAAAATATGCTACTAAAGCAAAAATCCAAGCTTGATCACTCCAGCAGCAAAGTAGTTGCTGCCGAAATCATGGAGTTTGGCTTAGTAAGGGAGTTTCTTGCCAATAAAAACAGGTGGTACATTTGAAGCTACCCCTACCTTAAAGGGGCCCTGCAATGCCTTTTTTACTAATTTTTAATTTGCACCAAACCTGAGCGCACTGAACGTAGTAACTTAATGACACTTTTCTTTTCTCGAATTTCGCTTTATTTTAAAAGTTATAGGCAAATTAAAATTACAAAAACAAGCAAAAAATAACCTCCTTCATGACGTCCTTGGTTGCTTGAGTGGCTGTGAACTAGACGAGGGGTAGTGGGCTGAGCGAGCGCTCACGGCTGCCGTACTCCGTGTCGACGGCGCGAGAGAGCGCCACTAAAGCGTGTTCTGGATAGGCTTTATGTAGCGGGCAGCTAGAGCGGCTCTCATTGCATTTGCTGCGCGATTAAACACTAATTCGGCATGACACTTCATTGGCCACAAACGACAGCAAACACGGGGTAAAGATCAGTTCAGAATGGGAGCCACTTCGCGCTGCCATACCGCGAAACGGCCAAACCGCCAGACAAAGCTGCTCACCGAAGGCCTTGGGAACGCTCAGAGGCGGTCGGGTCCTTCGGTCCCTACGGCCGCAGCGCCGCTGCGTACATCCGGGACCTTTCCGTGTCGGCGCCTGATCCCACTACTCCTTTCTAGTATGCGCCGCCTTTTCCACCGCTTGGTGGCGGGTATGTCGACGGATCATTTCTTGTTTTCGTTCATTATAAACTGCATTTGTTTCTTTTCTGATCTAAAATACTGAACAAAAACTGCTTTTATAAATAATTGAAACGGTTCGCGCCACTTATATTTTGTATTTCGACTAAAAGAAGCTTTTAGCGGCTCTGACCAGTAGTAAGCCCAGGACCTAAGACGTCACATTACGCGCGCTTTCGGTACCGCGGGTCGCCCTTGTCGGTGGAGGAGGTTTCCGCGTCGTCCGGTTAAAATATGACGCACTGATATTTAGTTACTCTCTCCGTGCCTTCTGGCTTGCCCGAACCCCAAGAGACGTGGAAACCGCAAAAAAGGTAGACGCTTAATTATGATTGCAGGGCCCCTTTAACATCATGTGTTGTGGCAATCTAAAACCACTTAAAAAAATTCATGGGGGAAGCTATTGCCCTTCCATTGTCCCACTCCTTCCCACTCCTCTACCAAAAAAAAAAATTGTCTGTGTATGGTGGTGTTGATGCTTGGAAGAGTTGTGCCATAGTTTCTAAAGGACAACTGATGATAACTGAGAGCTGCTGTCTACACAAAAAAGTTAAACAAATCAGTCTGAAATGTAGGCTATGTTGCTAAATAATCCTCAGCAAAGCACCGCTTGCAAGGCTTTTACTTGTAACCTTACGAGCGCTTTTCTGCATTAGATGTTTCTTTATGTCGTACCAGTCAACTCTTTCTAGCTATTTTGCAGTGATTACTGCGTCTGAAACTAAGATATTGAGAATGTGCACAGCTGACAATGGGCAGCAAATCAGGTCAGCTAGTCGGCTGAAAGAGGAACATTGATGCTCATAACTTTGCTCGTTGCAAGGGCTGGAGAAATGCCTCGAAGGGCGAAACGCCCGTGTTTGGTCCTTGGATAGGAAGCTCCCACAGGAACTAAGGCCGGCACGTTTCCAAAACGCAGAAGAAACGGACGTGGACTGCCGCATCTGCTTCGAGAGCCCGATCGAAAGCGTGCTGTGCAACTGCGGCCACTCGCTCACCTGCCATGCGTGCGGGCTCAAGCTGCTCAAGGGGAACAGCCCCCAGTGCCCGGTGTGCCGCCAGCCCATCATCAACGTGGTGCGCATCTACAAGGCGTAACCACGGCCCTCTCCGGTGGTGGCTTCATCGAGGAAGGCACGCACCAAAAGCATGCTTTCACCTGCGCACGAGTTGTCGTCGTGCCACTGCGGACATCTGCACAGTGTTCTAGTAGGGTGGCGGGGTGAAGGGCAATGCTTGGTCTTGCGTAATGTTATGCGCCACCTGCATTCCGTTTGTTCTCAGGCTGACGATGTATCGAGAGCTATAACCGCTTCTTGACAGATTCAAATCCTTGCACGATGGAAACGTGTAGTTTTCTTTGCACCGTCGTCTTAAGGGTGAACGGAATATAGGGGAATTCGACAACTGTGGCGGGACCATGAGGGAAATGTTTTCGTACCGTAGTAATATTGCTGAAGTCTGACCCATGGGGGCCTTAACAATAAGTGACAAAATCGTATCGTTTATCACTGGGAGAATACTTCGAGGAAACATTTTTGGAATGCAGTATCTTGGGATAATAGGTTGCAGATGAAACCTGTGTCTTCACTTGCTTCTTTTATTTTATTTTTTTTCATTACCACCACATGGTTTTGAACGTCTGTTCACAAAGACAATTATTCGGAACAAAGCTAACTTAGTACTTAGACCTAGATTCCGTTTGAAGTCTGCAGAGTTTTCGTGGTGGTAAGACGTTTTTATTCAATAGGGACGGAGACACGTTATGCTAATAATAAATATGAATTTTTAGGAAAGTTACCTAGCATGCTTGGGAACAACTCAAATTACCGCCAGCCATCGAGTGTAGGCCCATACGAAACAAAGTGTTTGTGGTCGAGGTGCATGAGCTGAGTGGATGGGTTATGCCAATCTTTAGGTGTTTTGCTCGTGTACAGTTGCCCGAGTGGCCCGAAGTAGGCTTGTGATGCCGGTAGTGGCCTTTGGGGGTAGTGGTGTTCTTTTTCAGACTCGTTTGCTAGATGTCCGAGTTCATAGCCTACAAGAAATTATGTCTGGTAAGTAGTCTTCCCAGCCAGGCTTCCTCTGGCTCCTGTACATATATAATGTAATAATAAGCAATTCTTATTTTTTGGTGACCAAGAACAATTACAACAATCCTTAGTCTCTTGCCTCTTTCATGCTCTCGATGACCTCAAATATACAGTTTGGATTTAGAACACTAGCAATCAATTTGATAAAGCATGTAGCCATTTTTCTTCACTAGAGCTTGTTTTGGTGTAACAATTGGTGATACATATTGTCCTAGTATATCTTATTAGTGTTAGTATGGTAAAAACAAGAAAAGCTGTTGGCATTTTGTGCTGGCAGAATTTTGATGACGCTTTATGGCATTCTTGTTTTCTCTCCACATTTTGTTCCGTTGCTTTGTTGCTGTGTTGATATACTCGGTCTCGCAAAAAGACTCAATGTGCAGATCAACGAGAAGCATGTTACTATTAAGTCATTATTATTACTAATTAGCACTGCAATGTTTTGGACTCTGGGACATCCTTAGAATTAGTAGCATCCAGACTCTTTTGTTTACAAAATCAATTCTCTAGTGCAGCTGAGCTCCAACGAGGAAAACATTTTGTGTCATGGTACTGACTGGTACCAGACAGCAACTTTGTGTACTCAAAAACTTCCACCATTTTGTGTGGCTAGAGTGATGATAGTCTTTTCCAATAACTAACCTTCCAACAAATCACTTATCCTTAATCCTAATGGCAGGCACATAGCTAGGTACCCTCTTTTTTTTAAGTAGGTGGGGGGGCACACACTGTTACCGGAGGTGCTTTTCCTCGGATGGTTAAAAGCTGAAAAGTGTCCCGCTGATCTTTTCTTTATTCCTTCATCGTACTTTATTTCCTTTTTTCTTTTGATTTCTTTTTCTAAGGGCATGTCTTGGGGGAGGGAGAGGGGAATGGGTATGTGCCTGCTTAATGATAAAGTTCAAAGAAACATCCAAATGCTCCTTCACTGCCTGGGAAATATCAGTAGAAATATAATCTGATAGAAGTGTCTAAATGTCTCATTATTGCATGTGAAATTTCAGTTACTAAAATATGTATATAAACAGTCAACTATCCTTTTATTGCCCTTTTTCTTATACATGTTTTTCTGCAGGCTGTCCATAGTTGATGTAAAACAGCTTTGGCGTGAGACCTTGCTTAGGTGCCAGCCATCCTCGTAGATGTTTCCTCTGGTCATCCTTGTAGCTGTCTGCAAAGATAATGGCTCATGATATTCCTAATTTTTTGCTCAGTTTTGTTTTTATGAATGGGTAGGTCTGTCGGGGAGAAAGGCTTAGCGGAGTGCCCTCTTTCGCACCGCTTGCTTTTTAGTTCTTGGTTGATCCATCTTGCTTGACCTGTACAGCTTTTACTACCGGCAGTATTGTTTGCAGAACACAAGTAGGCTAACACTTGTAGATTTCAACATGCCAAAACTTGCAGTTTGGATGTACTGCACAACAGATGACTGCAGCTTGCAGGGGTGGGTTTGAAAAGACTACTGATGCACCTGGAAGTAGCTCGTACCTTGAGGCATGGTCATTGTGGTGGAATTTCTGGCAAGCAATTGACGTAGGTTTTTGTGCATGTACTTTTCTTTTTCTCTGATAAAGCATGCATTTTTGTGTCGTTTGGCTTAGATTACCGTGTCCTCGAGCGCTGTTGTTCCTAAAACATGCTTTAAGCATTGTTTGTTTCTGCTGTGTCTGTATGCTGTTGACAGGGCAGTGGTGTCATGGGGATTTGATGTGGTAATAAACCTTATTTTTGTTACCTTTCTTCGGAATGATGAATGCTCTTGGGGACTTCAAGTATGTAAATATTATACAGGCGTCATCATGCCGATAAAGACCAGGGAGCACAGGTGCGTGGTGTTTGCTAAATTTTTATTCTTTTTCTTTCTATTTTTTATTTTTATGTATTGGTTTTAAGTAGTTTACTTTGTTTTCATCCAAATAATCAAATCAAATAATAATAATAAATCAAATAATTTACCCGGTTGCCAGGTGGGGCTTTACTGGGCCACTTATTTGGGCTACTTATTTTTATACTTATTATCACGAGAAAACTCGCACGCACCTTGCGAGTGTACCCCATGTTCATCGGTGGTACAGCATTCGGTGCGCGCTCCATTTACAAAATGTTCTGAGCACAGTCGAGAGGATGACGTTGATGAGGGGGGACTGTCGCCATCGAAGCCCGTGGCTCTAATTATGTTTGTGAAT